>DWGR01001365.1:0-16441 GCA_018247715.1 Heliconius burneyi | reverse complement strand
TAGGCAGAGGGAACCTAATATTAAGAGATTCCGTTCCCCAAATCCCACTCAAATTGTATATTGATTGGGGAAATTTGATACCGCCGGTTCGAATCCCGCAGGGGGCGCCCTTATAGTCGTCGACTTCGTCACAGGTAGCCACTTAGTGCTTGCATTTATTCAGGGACAGTGTATCCTCTTCCCTACCCAACCGGTGTCGCTGTAAAAGCCAATAGGGCTAACAGCATTAAAATCTAAAGAATAAATATTTAATTTCTTCGACTGGGAATCAAACCTACAACCTGTCGGGTTTACAGTCGCACACTGGTGCCCCATCGTACCACTGACCTCTAACAATAAATAAAGTTTATTATTTAAACTAAATTTATTAAACTAGGCTAAAGTTCAAGACAAAATGTAGGGTAACCAAGAATATTAGCATGATAAATGTTTGTTTAGCAGTGGGCAGCTAGGCCGCAGAATTTCAGTTGAGCGTTAATGAACTTTGTTAAGAGTTGCCTGCAAACAGTAGGTAATAGGGCCAGTGTAAATAGAATCAATAGAGTGAGAGGCGGTTCCATTTGCTATTGTGAAACTTTGTGGTTATTTTATAAATGATTTTATTTTATTTTCACGCTTTATCCCGCTGCTTCATGGTATTAAGCATAATGGCGCTTACACGATCTGATCGTAGACAGTCTGTTTCATCACTTTGGTGAGACAAATTGCAAGGTTGCTTAATTCGGAAGGAAAATAAAGAACGCAATGTCTTGATTTTATCTATTCTATGTGCGGGATTTGATATACTACACTTTTATGTGCGGGATAGAGCGTGAAACTAAAAAAGAAGCACTAATCACCACTAAGCACTTATCGACGAGCCGAACAACAACCGTTGCTTTGACGAGCAAAAGAGCCATTCCTCGAACAAAGGAGGGGTAAAACGCAAAACGTGGCTAATTAGTGCTTACTGGAAGTATTGCGGCAAAGCCTAAGGGACTTAATTAGTAAATTGAAATAGTCTGCGTGTGCCTAAAAATGAACCTCGTGTGAACATAAGAGTTTTAGTTTTAATGGTATGAATATTTTATGAGTTTTGAGGATTAATTTTGTGGTGTTTGGCTTTGTATGTAGATTTTAGACATCGTTTTATATACTAATGGCAACCCCCTAGTTCGTTTGTGTGTATTTTATGATCCTTTATTTGAGATCAGTCGTGACTCAGAGGCACATGCGTGCGACTTGAGACAAAGAAATGATGTGTTCAGATAAAAATCAATACAATCATATCAAAAATAATTAATTAATTAGAAGCCAGTGCAGCTTTCCCATGCTTATAGATCTAGACCCTTTGAGTCCCTGTGAGTTGAGTTGAAACTCAACGCTACGTTATGTTATACGTGTACGTATTAATATAAGAAATACGTATGAAGTGCACCTTTTAATTAAAAATTCTAAGAAAAATATGTTACGTGCTTAAAATTGCAGGATTTCTCTCGATTTCTTTGGTATTCCATCATAAGATCCAGATTTGGTGGTAATGGGCATGCGATGATGACATACCTCACATTTTTATTGGGATGCTGTCACGGCGCAGTGGCACAATAGCAGCGACAGCTTGATCGTAATTGTGGGTTCTTTTAGAGAAAAAGAAATAGGAAAAGAGAAAGAAATACTAAAAATGTTCGTTTCTACGCTCTGGTAATAAGACAATGAGCTGTGTAGGTGGAAAGTATGAAACGGGGTATCTTAACTCTAGTTTTCATCTGCTCAACCTGATGTATGTGAGATTAAGCGTATTGACTGGCAAAACTTAACGCTGCGCTTTGCCTCGTTACCAGTGCGAAAAAATAATTAAATATTTAATTTCCTCGAAAGGAAATTCAACCCACAACCCATCGTGTTTACAGTCGCCCGCTTATGCCGTTGCGCCACGACTATCCACGGTATAATGTCGTTTCACAATGCACTTTTATAAAAAATATACCTAAAAAGTTAAAAATAACTGTAAAAGTAATTGTAGCACATCTTGTTATAGCTAGAGGGGTTCGAGCAATTTGGATAAAGCAATTGCCGCCATACATCAATGTCTTACTGATCTGTGCGCCGATCGTTGCGGATTGACATCGTTATGTTTCTCTTTTTATTGCTTAAGCGCTACTGCCATTTAGTTATCAAGTTATAGGTGAAGTAACTCACTCTCTTCTTTCTTTATTTCCACAGTTTGGTAGATTAAGATCAAAAAATTTGTTAAAATTATTTACATCTTATTGCCATATCGTGCCAAATGTCTTATTTATATGTCAAAAAACCGTGAAGCTAAATTGAAGTACTAAGTAATTAATATGAATATTTCATATGTTATTATTCTAAGGCAAATCGCGGCGTTTAGTTCCGCCACTTAACATGCATGTATTCAGAATTTGGTGGAAATGGAAAGTATCTTAACATAAGGTTCCCTTTGCCTACCCAGCTGTGTATAGTGTGAAGCTGCTTTTTTAAAAATATTATTTGTAGATACGCTTTACTAAATACATAATACATAATATTTATTTAAATTTTATTCTTCTATGAAATATTTATTACCAGACACCGAGGGTTGATTAGTATTATTAACCCTTGTATATAAACAAGCGGGTTCCATGCATATATGATGAACAGGATTAACAGTTTAATTAAACTAAAGAGTTAACGAATTCGCCGAAGACTGGAATTATTTATTATGTAAATTTTATTCATATGGGCATATTTAAGTAATGTAATTCTGAAACAGTGGTTGCAGGTTTGTATTGCTTTTATTTCATTTCTCATATATAGCAAGGTAGATAAGGAGCATCTAGTGTTAGGATATTAGTTTCTTCAAGTTGATCGAATCGCATGGTGATTGGTGTAACCTAACGCCGCGCCTTGTCTTATAAGAATAAGAAACATCAAGATATATTCAATGCTAAATTTTATGAAGAGACTAACCGTGGTGACACAAGCGACTTTAAGCGCCACAGCCTGTGTGATCAATTTCCACTCGAAGAAATGAAATATTACAAATAGTACGTGCGTCGTCACATACGTGGTTAAATGAAATTAACTGAGGCTGACTGCCAGAATTAACTCTAACCGCAGGTATAATGATTAATATAAAGACAATTGATCCGTCCTTGATAATTGGACCATTCAAAATAAAAAAAATCTTTTTAGATAACAGATGGATAGCAAAGTCTTAGTAATAGGAGGAACAAGTATAGAGAAACTTAATCTTCCAATTACTAAGACTCCGCTATCTGTCTCTCCATCTGTCACTAGGCTGCACTTCATAAACCGTGATAGTTAAACAGGTGAAATTTTCATTTTGCTAACACATATTAAAAAAGAAAATTAAATGAAAATTTAAACGTGCTTTTATACAAGAAACGTAATATTGATGTTAATACACAAAATTAGGTTGGTTTAAATACTTAAAATCTGTGATTGATAGAAGAAGATTGTGATTGATTTTAAAAAACAAAGTATTCTATTCTATTAATCACTTTATCTGGACCTACATGACAAACATAAATAGAAAATAATTTATTTCATATAAAAACAATTTCAATACCGGACATAAAACTCTTATAGTTACGGTATCGAAAACAATGGCGGAGATACTGGCTGCTGATAGCAACGTTAACTGACTTGCGAAATATGATCTAATTTGGTTCCTAATCCGATGTTGTAAACTCAGTTTGTTACCGAGGACTGATGTGATGGTACAAGTCACAAGATTAACTATTATCTAGACGCTAGTGGATTCGATTATCTGGTCTTGCTAAATGTCTAATATAACGGGAAGCTTAGTGTTTTTATTGGTCTAAAAAAATCTTTTAATTATTTTATTACTATATTTGAGGATATAATGGCGCAGGGGCTCAAACGTGTGACTGTAACGTGACAGCTGTGGGTTCGATTTCCATTCGGGGGAATGATTGATTTATTATTATTTTCATTTCTTCAAACCTAGGCAAAACCTAAAGAAAAAAAATAACTAAGCCTTTCTTTCATCCATTTTATTCGTGTGGTAGTTTTGCATACAATACATACTACTGGGACAAACCCAATAGAACTTTAACGGGATATCAATCAGTTCATCTCGGTTTAATCAGTTTATAATTAAATATAATACTAATCGAATTGAGAACTTCCCTCTTTTTGAAGTCGGTAAAAATACAAAACTTCCATTACTTGAACCGATCTTGACAGAAGTACAGAGCGTTAGGCTGTGTTGCCTTAGGAACTGGAACCCTTATCAACAATGTTGGGCGACTTAGGGCGATATACAACGGATATCACTTTGCAATATTCTTTTTTAACTAATTTCAACTTTATTCGGATACAAATAAGGCTTACAGTTCATCCACGAGAGAAAGTGTCCAAATGTACCAACGAAACTTCCATATTTAGTGGGACCCTTCTATTAACTCACGTCTGTTCTATTGTTTCGCTTTACCTTATTTCAATCAGTTGGACTAAAGGTAAAAAACACAATTTTCTCCGAGGCCTCGCTGAATTTTATTACTAGGGTAAATAAAATATTTGTTTACTCTAACACTTAACAATTGCCAACACTGCCAGGTTTTTACGATTCTGTGTATCGAAGGTTTATGGTTATTGTCTATATCGGTAACGGGTTGTTATACAAACGGTATATCGAATTAAATTAGAATAATATGTTATTAATAAATATTAAGATTTTTTTTTATATTTTAACGAAAAAGCTCTCAGCCCCGACACAAGAGCGAAGAAATGAAAATATAAAATATTTTCTTTCTTGGAGTGAAATCGAAGCCATAGCCTGTCGCGTTTACAGCCACACATCAGTACGCCTGAACGAAACCAATTTATAAGAGGCACACTTTCAAATCCTGCGATATTCAAATTTTTATACGTTTTCTAAAAAACTATTCTACATTTTTATTAAAAACGTATAAAAATTTGAACGTAGCTGGAATAAAGACGCAGGTCCGAATCCTGTTACGTTAAAAGTCTCATTCATTTTTCATACATGCAAAAGTATTGTGTTAATAAGCAGATGATGTTCACGGTGGCCTGAAAATATGAATGTACACTATAAAATGTATCCAGGAAGTCTAAAACTAGCACAGGTTATATTTTTTCTTTTATTTTCACGTATTTTCCACATCACTCACTTTACGCAGGAAAAATAAATCTAGTTCCTACTACAAGTATACCTAGAGACAACGTCCCATAAATAAACAGGCTTTTTTTTATTCTCACTCTGCATACTGCAAATAGCAAGGTAGGCAGAGGAAACTTAGGAACCTAGTGTTAATATACTCTCTTATTATTAAGATATTTCCGTTTTCTTTTTTCCCTTTCCTTTCCATTTCTTTTTTCCGCCGAATTTTGGAGGCATTGCGTACTGAGTGGCGAAATTCAACGTCGCGCGAGGCAAAATCTCTAGTGGGAATCGAACCCACGTCCGGTCACTCTTACAATCACACTCTTGTGTTGCGAACCCGTCGTGTCTACAATCAGACACTATACCTTATGTTTTTTTTTTGCAATGATTAACGCCTTGGTGCCGCAGTTGCACAAGCATGTCAAGCAAGTATGACGGTAAACATGACAATTGGGTCTTGAAGGGGGTGTAATATATCCAATTCCACCTTGTTTTGGAAATAAGGCAAATACGCGGCATTGAGTTCCTTGAGAACTCGGCGGAAGGTACGGAGTGTCTTAACAATAGGTTAAAACCAAATCAAAATAAAAAATACTTTTAAATTGACTTATTTAATTGGCGTCTGACGACCAAATATAATCAAAACATTGAAACGAATGTTTAAATCCTTCAGTAAAAGCGAAATTCGTTTCATTAAAACTGTTAACAATTTTTATATCCAAGTTAAAAATACTTTTTTGTTCTTTACTTAACAAGAAGATACTTTATATTACTTGGGGAAGTTAATTACCAATTTGCAAGTCTAGTTCCCTCCCGGTAAATAAATATAATGCTGGTTCCATACTGGGGGGATCAATTGATTATTCTTCAATTTCAAGTAACTATCATTTTGAATGATGTGATATGTTTGATGAGATTCATTTTTTCCTATATGCATATACTTTATTATTACAACGAAACAAACTAATAAAAAAAATCGTAAGTGTGGCTGCTTCAATAAACATTACTTCTAAAGACACAATGTTTCAGAAATTGGGTGGAAGAGTGAGGAACATGCAATTTTTTCTAGTCTTCGATTTTTGGCTTCAACTTTCACCTGCATTATAATGATAAACAAAGAAAGTCTTCAAGAATCTTCAAGAGTTCGTCCTCAAAACTAGGTCGAAAGTGTCTTTATTTCTGAATGTATCCACGGATGCCCGAGGCATCGATAGCTGGATGTTGAGGACGGTGGTAGGCTGAATCGGAGGGTAGATCCTGGCAACAAATGTTGGCACTAATACTACGCGTAAGTTAATGGTAGATACAGATAATTCAGTAGGAATCACTGTATGTACCCTTTACTTTTCTAATGATCAACCCTACGTGCCCCAGGTTGTATAAATTATTAATATGAGTAGAGTTTAGGGAAATATATGGTAAAACAACTACAAATGTCGAGAGCTAAAGTTCGTTATAACTCACCTGGATATTACTCGTAGAATAGCGGCCATCTTTTCGCGGCTATTGTTGTTTAGATAGTCAATCGTCGTCGGTTTAGTGGCACACACGATTCGCACTTATCCCCAGAAAAAAATCTAGTGGCATGATGTCTGGGCTTCGGAACCTAGTGTTAAGACACTCCATTCCCCACTTTCTGCAGTATTTAAGAGGCATTGCGTGTTGAGTTACGGAACCTAACACTGCTGCTCTTTACCTCGATGGATATAAATTTTAAAAAATATTTCTTTTTATTGAGTGTGGATCGAACCCACAACTATTCAGTTTACAGTAACACTTTGTGCGCCTGCGCCACGACTGGCCTCATAATAGTTATTTTGCGTTTTATAAAATAAAGTAGAACATGAGATAGCAGGAATAAGCAATTTCTTACCTCTATCCAATTAATATTTTTATTAAATGGATTAAGAACTAAACAGATTAAAGTAGTGACCTATTTCATCACCTTTGTAGTGCTTCATTATCGAGAGCCTAATTAAAACTCTATTTTTTTACTTTTATAATTATAAAATCCATCCAAAGCCTGATGGCTTTAAATTTGTGATTGTTTTCCTAATAACTGTAGGTTCGATTTCCAGACATGGGAATGAACTATTTTAATTTCAAAATAATGATTATAAAATATTTTTTAGTAAAATTATTATTCGTCTATCTTAATGATAATTATTACGTGATGGCGGAACTTAACGCTGTGCTTTTGTATTTTAAGATTATTAAAAAGCATACTTTATATGGTATTCGAACCAAATACAATAAGTCAGACACTTATTTTTTTAATATTGACACACTGTATCTCGCACACAGCAGAGTAGACAGATAGAACATAGTGTTAACGAACAAGTTAAGTTAAAGAACAAAGTGTTAACGTTCCATTCCCCATTTTTCGCGGTATTATAGAGGAATTGCGTATCGAGTGGCGGAACTCAACGCCGCGCTTTGGCTTAACAGAGCAAAGAAATAAAAATATTATGTTAGAATGTGCCACAAAGCCACAGGTAATTACTGTAATAAATGCTGTCTTGACGCAGCGGCATAAGGGTGTGATTGTAACGCGACGGTTGTGGGTTCGATCCCCACTCGAAGAAGTGAACTGTTTATTTACGTTTATATTTCCATTTCGTAGCTCTGGTGTCGGGGCAAAGCGCGGCTTAAGTTCTGCTGCTGAAGCTGATAAAAGTTTATAATAAAATTAAATGTGACATTATAACTTAGTCCAGCTTAAATTCTTCTCTTCTATACTCTCCAGCGATTTGTCAGTGTCGCATCTAATATTTTATCAAGCAGGACAATGGTAACTACATTTTGATAGTAGTTTTCAGTTTTGATCGATTGCCGGTTATATCAAGGCGGGTCGTTCGATGCCTTTGTGGCTAGACATTTATTAATAGCGTCTTTGCTTGTATTTTTTGCTGAATCGCTTCTATCACTAAGCCGTGTTAGAGGATTTTATATAATGGATATGGTACGGTATTGTGGTATGGTTGGTGTATGTTTATGGTAAGTCGGTGGTTGTGGGTTCTATCTGATTTACGGATTTTAAATATATATATATATACCCTCATTCAGCCACGTTGACATTCTTACACGCTTGTTAGAATTTATTTATATCGTTAGTTGTTGTCATTTCTGCAGCGAGATTTATGCAAATAAGCCCTTCTTATATGTATCACTATCGTATTTTACTACAAAAACATATTTTAAAAATATATTATGACCGTCATAGCAAAGGGATATAAGTTTGCGACTGTAAACGCAAAGGTAATGGGCTCGATCCCTCTCAGGGCAATGAAATATTGGATGTTTTCCTTACCTCTCCCTAGCAACTAGTGTTTTTGTGTTCCCCCACTAAAGATGCAATGCTTAAGGAAGTATTCTAATGGAAACAGAATGTCTTAACACTAGGTTCCCAAGTTCCCTCTGCCATGCAATGGCATGGATGAAATGGGAAAAAGAGTATTTTATCATTAGGTTCCATCTGTCTACCTTGCTTTGTACAGGATACTGTGAAGTTAATATACAATCTAAGTACATACAGGCAAACATACAAACGAATATCGGTTCAGATAGTAGCGAAAATCAACGCTGCTTTATGTTGAAAGTACAATCAGCTTCACGCTGTATCCTGCTCATAGCGGAATATGCAAAGAACCTACTGCTCCCCATTCTGCGGAATATAAGAGGCATTGCCTGTTGAGTGGCGGAACTCAACGCCGCACTCTACATCGAACCCAGATCAAATAAATTAAAATATAAATTGAACACTATTAAATTGTTCTTAATTTAATTGTTTACCTCAATTTTCCAAAATGATTCAACAAATGTTACCCGGGCTCCGCTATCACGTCTATCGTATTTATCACAACGCGAATAGGCCGAGGGACATTGACAGATAGCCAGTTCGCTTTGTTAAATAAGTCAAGATTTCAACATCAACGTCGACGGTGAATTTTTGTCGTCTCCTGGCCTATTATTCTTAGACATTGTTTGTTTTGGATCTGATAATATATTTTTTCGTGATTTCAGTATAAATTGTCAATTTTTATTTTTTGTTGTTGTTTCTTTTCATTTGCATACAAAAAACGAAAAAAAAAGTTTTTTTAAAATAGGTACAGTATAATGACTACACGTACATATATATATATAAAGATAACCTGTTCTAAAGTGACTGGCAGACAATTAACAGAATTAACAGAAGTTTTCTAGAAATTTCTAGAGAAACGGTCAAAATGATTTGGGTTTTATAGTGTAATAGTGTACGCAATCAAGACGATAGTTACGCTGCATTTATATTATGTATAAACAATAAAACGTTCCGTTGAATCTGACCCTTAATTGTCATAACATTATATAAACAAAGTGTATAATAAGGCTTCCGTTTTTTGTCTTTAGATACGGAACCCTAAAAAGCATAATATCTACTACACTTTTTACAAATTCACGCATAATGTTAAAAGAGAACCAAATATTACAAGAATCCATTTCCCACAATCCACCAAATTTTCTATATACTCTATCTCGAGTGGCATAACTCAACTTCTTGATTTTCTTCAACCGTCACGCTTACAGTCATAAACTATACTGAGCCATGACGGCCTTACTATATTGACTTCAAAACAAAGTGACATATAAAGTAACATTGTATGTATACGCACCAATAAAACACCCTGTACCATTGTCAGACGGACGCGAGCGTAACTGTTACCAGTATGGTATAGTACACTCTAACTTAAAGTGATAGTTTATGGAAGCGAATATTTTTTAACGCAAGCTAGTTTCAACCGGCATTTTTCAAAATCTAGATTTGGAATAAATTTCGAATCTCAATATGTAGATGAGAAAGTGAGGCTGTTATGGATAAGTGGCGCAAGCGTGCGGCTATAATCGCAGCTGTGGGGTTCGATTTCGACGCAGATAAATACAATATTTAATATTTTTATTTCCTCACTCTGGTAATAAAGCAAAGCGTGGCGGTGTGTTCCAGCTATTAATATGTATTACGTATTCGAACTTCGAACTCGAGAATTTGAAACCCAGGACCTCTAGGCTTCATCTACCCAACTTGTTAGGTGCGTAAAACTAAAATAACATATAGATAGATTAACATATAGAGAAAACATATAGAGAAAAAATTATGCATGTTTAAACAGACAAAAAAATACGTCAAAAAGAAAACCTCTGCCGGGTTTTCCGTCGATTATTAAATCAGATGAAATAGATTAATATTCATGTAAATGTACATTAACGAGTAAAAGCAATTCATCATTACTGTAACACGTCAACCGTGACTGTAGAATTTCAATTTGTGTAGACGAGTGCATAATAATCAACTTCTATATTAACTCGGAGCCATTCGTGGCGCATGGGCACAAGCGTGTTACTGTTACGCGGCAGGTGGAGGGTTCGATTCCCACTTGAAAAATAAAATATTGAATTATTTATTTCTTCAAAGTAAAAGTGAAAGAGGTGGTGAGTTCCGCCACTCAACTCACAATGCCTCCAGAATTAGGCGGAAAGTGGGGAATGGAGTATCTTAACACTAAGCTCCATCTGCCGACCCTGCTACATGTGGGATACAGTGTGAACTTGAAAAAACAAATGTTAATAAATTTACTCATTAAATACACATGATAAGTTAAAATCAAAATTGTATTTGCGATCCATTCGATGTCCAGTTCACGAAATGGTTATAATAAAAAAAAATCCTTTCTCCGGTCTGATATGACAAAACGCGGCGTTGAGTTGCGGTACTAATAATGCAACTTCTTAGATGAAAGCTAGCAGTAAAAGTTATTAACTTATTTACTGTTCATCCAAATATTCTTACTTTTAGCTCGTATCTAACCACTATATAGATTTAATAACAATATTTTTATTGTTTTTCTATTTGTATAAAAAAAAAAGATTAAGATGTATAGGAAATAAGAAAACGTGTATAAAAGTGTACAAAAGATTTTTAACAAACCCTGTAACAAATATTTAATTCTATATTAAGTTTTTTAAAATATAGTTAAGTAAAAAAAATTACAAGCACTTCGTTGTCTGCATCGACAGCGGGAATTTAAATAGATCTATTGAGAGCATTCCAGCTTTTGAAATATTTTCGTCGTCGTTCGTATGTAGTTTCTATAGACTTAATGGCGTAGTTGTTATGTTGTTTGTAGGATTAGAGGTTATAGGTTCGATAATTTAATAGATATTTTACTTAAAACATCTGTCTTAGACGCTGTTTTATTAATACGAGTATATATATATACTTTGTCTATTTGCAGATCTTCCTCTTAGAAGACTCATTATATCTAATGAAAATATATAAAAAACAATCATTGAATGTACTAGATCTATGCCTCTTACTATATGTATAATAAAGCCAAAAAAAATAAAAAACGACAATCTAAAACTAAAATAAACTTACGACCACCGTCAAATAAATCCATTCCCCATCATAACATCAAACTTATTACCAAGATTTAGTACCTGGGTTAAGCTGCTAATACACTTCCCTTGTAAACTGTAGCAAGTGTCACATAAATCATACTAAAATGTAACTCCTTATCAACGACGACGTATTGATTCATCGCTTTAGAACTCGGTAAGGTATTAGTTTTGTTGAATTATATATATAAATGGGGGACAGAGTGTCTTAACACTAGGTGCCCTCTGCTTACCCTGCTGTGTGCGGGATACAGCGTGAAGCGTTGCTTTAATTTTTTAATAAATATTATACTACTCTAGCTTTAATTAATAACTAAGAAAGATCATAAAATAAAACTCCGTTCTACACTTGCCGCTTAATTTTATTGAAATATTGTGTTTTGAGTGGAGGAACTAAACGCCACGTTTGTATTTGTACCAGGATAAGGAAATGGATAAAAAGCTCTTAAGAGTGGATATTGAACCCAAGCCGCCGCGCTTACAGACACCATCACCTTTTGCCAAGATAGCCTCTAGAGTTTTTAAGATTGAATTAATCTGTTGTGCCACATGGGGACGACGTGGCTATAGGCGTGACTGACGGTTGTTGGTTACTCCGGGGAATGGAATATTTAATACTTTCATTTCTTTGCTCTGGTGAAGAGGTAATAAAGCGCGGTGTTTAGTCCCGCCACTCAACACGCAATGAGAACGGAATGTTTTAATGGGGAACGAAGTGCCTTAAAACTAGGTTTCCAGATTTCTTTTGCCTTCCCCGCTTCTGTGGGGTACAGTATAAAGCGAAAGAAAACAAAAATAATCCGTTGACGGCGGAATGAGAATTCCACACTGATTCAACATTAAGCTCCCTATCCTGCAATAAATGATATAGTCGCTAACGCAAGTGTCTTAATGAGAACGGAGAATACAGGGTTCCTAAGTTTCCCTTGTTTTAAAATAACGTGAAGTTAAAATAAAAAATACTATTACAGGTATTGTAAGGAAGCAATAGCAGCAGTTTTATCAATAGATCCATTTACAGCTGTTCTCGTCTAACAGCGGGAGCGTCGGTCCGAACTTCTGTAATGCCTTAATACATTGTTAAACACCTTGACTTATGTTTCTACCTCGACTTACAAAACTTAGCTTAACGTCTGTTTTTTTAATAATTGTTCTTATTAAGTATGGTTTTAGGTTAAAGTTATATTTGGTATAACGTCTGATTGTAAACGCAGCGGTTATGGGTTCGATTCAAATCCGGGGGAATGGATTGTTTTCACTTGTTCCTTACAAGGCAACAAAATAAAGGGCAGTGTTGATGTCCGACATTTAAACTGTAATGGTTTTATAATTGGGCAGAAAGTTGGGAAAAGTGTATCTTAATATTAAGTTGCCTCTGCCTACCATCTTTTATATATGTTATATGGGATACAGTGAGGATAAATATAGATACATGCATTGCTAGAGCAAAGAAAAATAATTAATTCAGCTAAGTGGGGATTGAACCCACAATTATCATGTTTACCTTAGACATTGTTCCAATGTACCACTATGGTCATATGTTAATAGATTTTTAGAATTTGCATTTGAAATAAATAATGTTACGAAATATTAAATAAATATTAAAAGTTTAAATGCTTTAGCTCACTAACTATGAAGTAGTTATACAAAATGGACTTCTCAAAAGAAAAGTACTGCGAAACATGAAAATTCCATAAAACAAATCCAATACAAGTACACAAATACAAAAATTCATACAAAAACAACAACATGGATACTATCGCACCTTCCGATTATAACTATAAGAGTAGCATAGAGTCGACTCTACGAGAAACCAGGCTGTATTCCTGAAATATTTGAGTTCATAATCGAATATTGTACTTAAAAATTCTAACTTTTGTTTTTCAATTGTTCTTTCAACTTCAAAATGACAAAGAGTAGCGCGATGTAGAGTCTACTAGTAATATTTTAAGTTAAAAAAACTTGTATGAATATGTGTACTATAATGTTTTTTGAACATGAGTAAAAATTAAAAGTTATTGAAAGCCATTTTCTAATAAGCTGGGTGGATACCCATGTGAAGACACTCCTTTCTCTATTTTTCCCCTTTCATCTTTCAAATAAATCACGAAGTATGGGTACAAATGTATCTTTGTAAACGCGACAATTGTGTTTTTGATTCCCACTTGGGGGCATGCAAAAAAGGTATTTACATTTCTAGTTCTAAGCACCGAGGCAAAGCGAGGCGTTTAGCTCCGCTATACACCACACATAGCAAAGTAGGCAGAAGAATCCGGCAAACCTAGTGTTAAGCAGTCTATTCCCATTAACACATCCCCGTACCCCACTCTCCGTCGAATTCTGGAGACTTTGCGTGTTGATTGGTGAAACTCAAAGATCCATTTTAGAAGCCAAAGCTATAGAGCGAGGAAATTAAAATGTTACAGTTTTCATTTCCTCGAGGGAGAATTGAACCCACAGCCTGTCGCGTTTACAGTTGCACCATTGTACCACTGCGCCACGACTGGCCTGCTAAGATTACTATTATAAAAAATAGAATTTCAAACTCCATCCTATTATACAAACGTAATTAAAAGTTTATAGATTGAAAATCTTTGTTATAATTCAAAAAATCATCCCTTAAAAATAATATTCTCAAGTCAATTACAATTTGTCTTTGTCTCGGTGAATATTGAACAATATTAAAAGCTTTGGTAAGATTTTCTCCCTCGTTAGTGAAGGTAAGGAATAAGAATAAAAATACCTTAGAAAATACGTTTTCCTTATAACATTGATTACCATAATTAAACTTGTTATATAATGACTTGTAGAGTATATTAATATACTACTTCACGCTGTATGTGCGGGATATAGCATTGTTATAGTATATTATTGTAGTTTAAAGGAATTTAGGAAAAAAAAATTAAAATATATAAAAAAAACATTAAGAAAAGTACCATATCTCCAAGTACGGTATCAACCAACAATCATTACAAATTAGTAAAGTAGTCGTAAATTAATACATAAATTTTAGTATCACGATGCATCTCTAAGGCAGCCCAATGTTACAGGTTCCAGGGTAACAGGTTACTCTGATTTCCATTTTCTGCTCAGTTTTTGAGATATTGCTGAGGGGTTGAACTCAGCATGCAGGAGAGTAGACAAAGTGTTAAGACACTATGTCCTCCACTTTCCTCCGAATTATGCTTCCACTTTGCCTCTAAACCAGAGCGAACAAATGAAACTAATAAATAGTTAATTTTTCCAAGTCGAAAGAATCGAATACACAACCAACGCGTTTACAATGAAACGCCATACCGCAACGCCATGGTGGCGGCGATGATAATCAGTTACCCAATATACATAAAAAGGCAATAAAAAAATATCGATTTCAATAAAAAGCAAAATATTTTTATACTTCTCCATATCATTGCTCTACACATTTTGTAGCTAAAGTCAGTTTTCAAAATAAAGTACAAGTATTATACAGCGAACAGCGACCGGAAAATGTTAGCGGGTGTAGTGGTGATGTTACTTATAGCTACTGTGCTAACACAGTATGAGTTTACGGCACCTCGTGGTATGTTTATATTTTTTAATTAAAATTTGATATAAACGGAATATGAACCTGTGACTATTGGGTAGTGCTTATTAAAATGTTAATATTTTTTTAGTAGCGATCTCGTAGTGATGTAGTGTTGTGACACTACATCACTACGGGACGCAGACGCTAGGACGCAAATATAGTGGGTGTAGGTTCAATTCCTAATGGGGGAAAAGAAGTATTTTCAATTTCATTTATTTTGTCAATGGAAATATTTTATTAATCTAGTCGCCTTTTAGTTTTTAGCAAAGTCAATAAATATCAATAATTTACAGAATTTGTAGAATAATAAAGAAGCCTGACTATAAGCGCAGCTATAAGCACGGTTGTGGGTGAGATTTTTTTTCTTTTCCTCGCTCTGATAAGAAGACAAAGCTCTGCGTTGAGTTCTGTCACTCAACATGAAATATTTTGATAATAAGAAGGTGTGAAGGGAACACAGTGACTTAATACTAGGTTCTCTTGGTTTGTGTACCCTGCAATACGGAATATAAAGTAAACCTAAAAAAAATCAACATATTTAATTTCAGACATACCCAGCTACATTAAAAGAGGATTACAGCAAAAGGACCGATTTAGACCATTGCCTCGGGAGAAAAAACGGACGATCTCCAACCTGACGCTACAAGAGGTGTTCGAGAAAATAAAAGATATAACGAGAGCTTTCAACCAACACGCCAAGAAAAATGGATATTTCGTTGATTATAAATTTAGAATATTAGAAAGTGATTGAGTTTTACATTTTTTATTCTTCATTTTTATCTTTTGATGATTTGTGGCGGCGGTGTGTGGGTTTGATTTCTAAAAAATTTGAAAAAAAAAAGTGGTAGCCGAGGAGGTAGGGGTTAAAATGCATGAACGAAGCACAGTTGTGAAAAAGATCGCATAGACTGTTGCATGACCGTCATATTCTTTTTATACTTATACATAGACAGAGGGAGGAAGATATGCAGAGGGAGCCTGGGATCACAGTGTTAAGTTCCCATTGAGACACTTTTGTTTTCCACTTTTTGCTGAATTGGAGGATGAAATTTTAGGCATGCCTCAGAATAAAACAAAACATTATTCAATATAACTAAGAGAAACGTATGTTATTACATCAGGTTTGTCAACCAAACACCATAAGAAGTCCAATAAAAGATTACACGAGGTAAATTGTTTTATTCCGTGTGTACCGAGTCAACAATGCTTACCGTTGCGAGCAATATTGGCCCTACTGTTGTTTATAGTATTACTATGTTGGTAGCATAATGTGTGAATGGCAGAGAAGGCTT
>DWGR01001364.1:0-16450 GCA_018247715.1 Heliconius burneyi | reverse complement strand
TAGCATAGATGGACGTATGCCTTAAGTTGGCGCTATCTTTGAAAGAATTTGAATTTCTTGAAGAATTTGTCTAATTTGAAAGTGGGGACCCACAGAGAGTATGCATATAGTCTAAACTACATGTTAGACTATTAATTCCTAAAAGTTCAGCTTTGCTAAAATGCCGTATGTCTGGGGGCCCTACGGTCTCAGTCTATTAAGGAGAGCTTAAAATTAAAACGTAGCGGGTCACGAACCTGCATACCATGAAAACCGTCCAAATTAAAGTAAACAAAACTTCCAAAAAAAGTAGAGAAAGATATTATAGCCAAATTGATTCACCACTATATTTCCCAGACATTTAATAAAAAAAAACTACGTAACTCTTATTCAAACGTAGATGGGTGACAGCATTTTTCTTCAGTACAGGTATTTTATTATATTATAGTACTCATACTAATCTCTCCCGGACGAGCGCGTCTCACTCCACGTACGTCACGAGCAACATCTCCTGCCCGAGGATCCGTAAAATTAATTAAATGAAATGCGAAGGATTATTCTGTAAGTATTGCAGCGACGTGCTAAGCTCAGATTTTTGTTGGGCTTAAATAATTTTATGTGAATAAGTATTTAGGTTTGTTACTTTGTTATAGATATTGTTTGATATATTCAAAAACTTGTTGTGGATTAGCATAGGATGGTCAGTTAAAAGTAAATTAGTAAAAAAGACAATATTTTAAATAATACAAATACATTTTTTTTTTCATTATTTGAGTATACGACAGTCGTAGTGCAGCACAAGCGCGTAACTGTAAATGCAAAAGGTTGTGGGTTCGATTCCCGCTCGTGTAAATGAAATATCTAATATTTTCAGTTTATTCGGTCTGGTTTCGAGACAGCGCGGTGTTACACTACGGTACTCAACACTCTATGCAGATTCAGAATTGCGCAGAAATATAGGTTCCCTCTTCCTACCCTCATTATTAAATGACTCCCACTCAGTGAAATAAGATTTTTTATATCTTTTTGAAATGGAGAGTTTGCTGGTTAAAGAAGCACTGCTTTGTGGGTTAAAGATCTGTAAGTAAAAAGGAGAGATTTAAATAAAATATAACCCTTTTTATTTTTCTTGTCATATTTCAAAATACAATGTCATGTCATCCTTAACTTTTTAATTTTATTACTCATAGTAAGCAAAAATCAATACAAGTAATACTTTATTAATTACTAGCTGCCAGCGGCTTCGCCCGCTTGAGCTACATGATTATTCATTTAATTAACAGAATTAACTGACGGTCATATGTGTTGATGTCAATTACTAATTTAAATAACTCGTTCAGAAACAATCTTAAATGTTGAATTATTGATTTTTTTCTTTGTAAAATAACTGTAATGATTGCATATTACAAAAATCCCAAATCGTATCGAGTAATCCACTATTGAAATTGAATTCAAAATAATAAATCGAATAAATGAATCAAATATCGAATCGAAAAATATTTAATTGGGAACCTCCTCCTTGTTTTGAAAGTCGGTTAAAAATGTAGACTTATCACAAACAAATACAGTTTTATTATAAGTATAAGTATTAAGTATAGATATGGATTGCTTTAAATTTGCAGGCAAACTCATGAGTTTGCCTGTAAATCTATACTTTGATCAAAGCGGAAAGGCCGAGAAGCGTTATAGTATATGTATACTATATATTGATTGATTTTGATGAAACAAACTTTAGATGTTGAGATAAAACAACCAACCAACCAACTAATTGCTATTAGTGAAAGTTTAAAGTAAATAGATTCAGTGCTTTCAAAAATTATCATGACCATACACAGACAGACAGACAGACAAGAAATAAAATATATATATAATTTTTATTCCTTTTATTCTTTTTAACTGTCACTCTATCCATTTCAGTCAAAAATACTGAATGTACAGACAAAATATAAGTATAGACAAAGGATATTCAAGCTTATAAGATTTCGTAGAATTTTGTATATAATAACAAAAACTACAACACAAACTCATCTCCTTTTTTATACCCACTTGCTGTAACAATAATAAACTGAGAAAAAAGTCGGAATATAGTCCAGAATTAGTATTTATTAGAGAGACTCAGTCACGCAAATGTTACTGTTCATTACGAATGATACAGTAAGTCTTCGTCAAATATTCCCAATATGAATTCTGTGATAAAAAAGTATCTTGTAGCGAAAATTAAGAAAAAATATTTACAAATTAACGTTATCTACATTCTACAGCAATCTACAGCATAAGTAGCATATGTTCCTAGGGACTCTCTGACATTTATTCATTTTTTTACTTTTGCTCTGTATTCAAATATAGTATACGCTTCACTACATCACTTTTTCGATTATCTGCTTCCATAATAAAATTTCGTGCTGCATACCGAAACTCATGCAGCAGTTCATGTTCTTAAAAAAATTACAAATGTATTTACCATGTAGCATTAGATAATAATCAGATATAAATTCTAAAAGTAATTAGATGGTAAGTTTGTATGTAGGTTTTGATAATTTAGAAAACGTTTAAAATAAAACATCAATTTAAATGGTAATGCGAGGCTGGCATTGACGAGTGAGCGACGAGGGCGAAACTTCACTGCCCTACGCCCTAAGCGGTCCCCTGAGCATTAAGGCATTATTCTTTTTTAGCCAATTATATTTAAAGCTCATCTTCAAAGAACAATCTGACCTCATTACAGGAGACTTAAGTGAATCGTTTTATAAAAAAAATTAAGCATTTATTTTCTTTGAGTTTTTTGTGCAATTCTCAAGAAGAGTTCGTGTAAAAGAACACTTCATAAATATAACGTCGGTTCTCCCTTTAAGCTTCTTTTTTGAAATACGTTTTGCTTTGTTAAGTTCTTAAATTTTTCATGAACATTTTCTTTGGAGTCGTCTCGGCTCTATGCAACTCAATTCTCATAATATTTGATGAATAACGAACGGTATCTAAAACAACTGTTTATTTATTTCGAAATAGAAAAGATAAAACGAAGAAAATATTATGTGTATAATAAGGTTCTTTCTGCCAAGCCTCTTAGAAATTGTGTAAAATGTTACTAATGTGAAAAAAAATATATTGTAATATTAGTTTAAAATAGTATTTATAGTCAACATCATAATATAATCAATATTAACGGATTATGCAGAAAATATATATTTTTAGTTACTCTGTATCCTCTAGTAGGCAGAGAGAATCTGGGAATTTACGTATATGCCCCTGTGCCACAACTGGCCTCTTGAATATTTATTCGAAAACTATATAAAAATTGTGTATGTACAAACAAATGTTCGTATTTCGGATACTCGTGAAAAATGTCTGTAGTTTAGAACTACTGCATAGTTGTTTGATTTGTGACGACTCTTTATTGGGAAAAGTTTGAATTAAAACGAGTAGCGAGTTAAAGGGAAATTCGTGGAAAGTAAACGAAATAAATAATAAACAAGTCATTTTGAATCATCTCTTGGAGAGTTATAAAATTTCAACGACTCGCTGAAGACATCAATTTTGTAAATATTCGAATATATATTTTGTTTTTGTAAAAAATTTTTAAAACTATATTATTTTTGTTGAGTTTAGTACTGGGTTCTAAAAAATTGTATTAAAATTGGGTAAGTCTAAAAAATTGTTTTATACGGATCTCTAAAATCGTATAACATATATTTGTATAATTATTTACTGTGCTAATTTTTCCAATACTAAATTTAAGGAATCGGGGCCACAGTATTTTCGTATTGTTCATAAAAGGAAAATATTTTTAGTTATATTTTTTTATTTATTTATAATATGTATGTGCCGACCTTCGTAAGTGACGAAAAAAATGTTTTATGCCAGTTCTTCAGCAATGTCGTAGCTACTTATATATCAATCTTGCTCCACTTTCTTAAAGATGGCACTGATGTTATATATGGCAATATAAAAAATATGAAAACTGGTTAAATTATGCCAAAAGTCTGCTAAAAATGTGTGCTTCTAACTTTTCAAAGCTTCTGTAATTTATACAGTAATCGTCGTCTACAACTTTGTTTCCGTGGTTTTTGCAATGTAAAACGGAAAAACTCGTTTTCTCCCGTTCCCATAGAAATTTCGCCTACCGCCTGCCTACATACCATAATTCAGCGTCAAGTGTAGCAGTTTCGTGTGTGCATAGTTTGTTTGTTGATATAGATAAGTACTAATATTTTTTTTTCACGTTCAAGTTGTATACCGCGTGTAAAGGCCTCGTGCTAAGACACTGCGCTCCTCATGTTCGTTTAATTCTGCATGTTGAGTGGCAGAACTCAAAGCCACACTTTGGCTTGACACCAGAGTGAATAACAGGAAAACATTAAACATGTCATTTTCTCATGTGGGAATCGAACCCATAACCTACCACGTTTACAGTCACACGTTTGTACCATTGCGCTACAAGCTGTAAAATAATGATATTCAAATAAATATAATATGTGTGTATTACATAAATAAATAATAGAAGCACTGATCATTATTCCATACGACCAGCGCAGCAATTTCACACTGTGAAGGTAATCGTTTCCTCTCCAACTGGTTGCATTTAATTGCATTATAATTAAATGTATTCAATTGAGAAATTATCGTCCAAGTTCTTTATTATGCAGACAATTGTTTCACTCCGGATCCTCATTATTCAATACTAAGAGAATCATTTTTAAATTAAATTGTATTCAAGCGAAAAATTTAATTATCTGCTGTTGTTTCAAAGGTGTAATTACATAAGGATTATTTATTGCTTGTCGTCGATTTAAAGTTTAGAGCAGGAATGCTTATAAATTTAAAATTGGTTGATTGATTTCTTTATACGTGGCGTTTCGAGCGTGCCAGTTGACCACAATTCGTTCCGAAAATGTCACGTTGTATGGAAAACACACGAAGGTATTTTTATACACAATTATAGAATACATGTAAAAAAAAGATCCAATTTTAAAATTTATATCTTCTGTGTTAAGAACTGTAGGGCTTGAATGGGAACGGAGTTTCATAACACTAGCTTTCTGAGTGTCCTCTGACTATTCTGCATTGTGTGGGATACAGCGTGAAGCAAGTAAGTAAAAAGTTATAAATATTTTAAAAGCGATTATGTATACAATATAAATCCAAGGGCGTTTTTTTATTTTATATAGGCAAACATTTGTCCGCTATCTCACCTCGTGGTATGTGACGAAGCGAACGATGGTGGAGCACGCTTACCTAGGTAATGCCTATCCACTCGTTCTTTGAAAAGGGCCAAGTTGTTCTATTCGGGGAACAGTTTAACAGGCAGTGAGTTCCACTCTTTAGCTGTTCGCATTAAGAAAGTGGAGGCGAAGCGCTGCGTACGAAAAGGTTATTATTTGAACTTGATATGATTCGTCTAGCTTTGGGGTCATCTTGTTAGACCTCAGTTTTCTATTTCATCTTCGGTGAAGAGAGAATCCACTACCACAAATCCGAAGCAATGTTCTGGAGAAAGGCTAGAGATAGGGTTTTCGGCGCTGTGGCTCTACAAATACATAAATAACTTTACTTGGATTATTCTTAAAGCAAATAAATAACCCTTAATCGATTAAAACTCGAGCAGCATCAGTTTTTATTATTTATTTTTAATACTGAATTCGATATCTTGAGAAGGTCTTATTTTCCTTACATAATAGGCTTGAGATGCAGCCATTCATCCGTGGGTGTCGGGAGATCGTCTATCCCTTTATATTTATTATAGACATTCGTACTTCTAACGGCCCATTGTGAGATATAATGCAGGATAAGAGGACTCATTAGATGGTCATTACTGACGATATCTCACGCCGCTTTGGAAAGATGTTGCACTTATATATAAAAGTTGCCATGGTAATAAAGAAATGTTCCTTTTTTACTTTTATATGTATTTTAATTTCGTAAAATAAATTTTAATTCATGATTTCTATGGTTCACTATTTTAAGTAGCCTGAAATAGCCTTAGATTATACTAGCGGCCCGCCAGCGGCTTCGCCCGCTTCAACTACATGATTATTGTTGTTGTTCTTTATTTATGGCGTTCCAATACAATTTAAATAATTTAATTTACTCGTTAAGGAGCAGACTTAAATGATTGATTTATGTAAAGATTAATAATAGTATTTGTAAAATAACAGTAATGATTGCATATTACAAAAAATATCCAACAAAACTGAATCCAAAATAATTCATCAAAATAAATCATTCACAGAATAAATGAATCGATTATAGAATCGTAAATATTTAGTTGAGAACCCCCTTCTGGTTTTGTAAGTCGGTAAAAATACAGAGTTATCACAGGCAAATACAGATTTATTATAAGTATGGATATGGACTGCTTTATATTTGCAGGCAAACTCATGACTTGAGTTCATTCAAATACCGATAACTTTTTTTTAATGAACCGATTTTTTACAAACTTAAGATGTTAAGTTGAGTTAAAACAAAGCAATTGGTTAAAGTTTGAAGTAAATCGGTTCAGTACTTTCGAAGATTAGCGTGACCATACATACATACAGACAGACAGATAAGAAATTAAAAAATATATTTTAAATTATAACTCGAATTTGAATTTATAATAAAAATATTTACTAATAAATAATAAAAAAAATCGGCAAAAATGTATACTTCTACCTCTATATATTATAAATTAATTGTACACAGATTTAACACGGCTATAATTTGTCTCGTAACCCTCAGTATCGACATTCCTTATTCCCGATGGTGCCGAGAAAGTTTCATGCTGCAGTGCGCAAGCTGTTTAATATTCCTGTACAGCGCTGCGTACAATAAATTTAACTGGAAAAAGCCGTCGCTGTAAATTACGCGGTTATTTCTTATATATTATTTTTAATTGAACGCCTTATTTAAGCTTGTTTAAATGGCATACAGTTGTCGGGCTTAAAGTTCCATAGTATTTATTACTACTAAAATTATTGTAATTACGACGTAGCTTGATGAGTACAGCTTAATGGTTAAAGCGCTTGGACGGCTTCTAAGCGGGATCAAATCCCATCACAATAATCTAGTAGTCATAAAGACCGATAAATACCCTCAAAGTTGTGTCGAGTCTGTCTTGAGCCTAAGTTTAAATATTATTACGATTTTTTTAATAATATATGTCTTCACGTCGTGATCCCCACATGGCAGGGTAGGCAGAGAGATACTGGGAACCTAGAGTTAAGACACTCAGTTCCTATTGAGACACTTCCGTTCCCCGCTTTCCGCTTAATTATTGAAGCGTTTACGTGTTAAGTGGCGGAACTCAACGCCACGCTTTGCCTCGTCACCGAAATATTTCACTTCCTAGTATCTTTATAAAATATTAGTTGTTATATAATGAACTACTTGATATAATAAGTTCGCTTTTGTAATAACATATCTCTTTCTCTTATTAATTATGCAAACAAGGTTTCTAAACGTATAATAAATTATATTAGCAGTAATATAAAATGTTTGTTAATCTGATGATTTTGGGGATGAGTTGTGTTAATTATTGAGGATTTTTTTTTCGCTACTCAATGAAACAGTTCAAACAAAATAAAGGCCGTCGTGGCTCAGGGGCACAAGGGTCACACCCTATAACGTGACAAGTGTTGATTTATTATTTTTTTTATTTTACAAATTAAAGTAATAAAAAATCATATAAGAAGCCAACATCAGATGTCAATGTCAATTCTTTTTATTAAATGAAGAAACGGGCAATGCCGCGGGCGGACTGCTAGTATACAATAAAATATAATAAAATGCTGTTTAGAAAAAAAATATATCGATATAAAAAATGTAATGTGCCAAAAGTAAAATATTTTAAACATATTAATTTATTGTTTAATTAAATATATTGCTTTTTATAGTTTAAAGTAAACCGATAATGAAAATAAAAATAAAGTTGTAAATTTATACTATAGACATACATTATGTTGACACTCGACTTGGCTATCTTGACTATTCTATAGATTGTGGGATCCCTGCTTAGCGTGGGGTTCAAGGGGGCATTGTGACCTTAAGCTTGGATACCATCTTAAGCTCCCGACTCGGTTTTGATCCGACAAATTTCATGCATAAGCACTTCTCAAGATTTATGGTTGCTGAGATGTTTTATTAAGTAAAATTAGCCTTTTTGCTTAACTCAATTTATTTCCATGGTTATCTCAGTTTTTCTTTAACAAAAAAATATGCTGTCTGTATGTTACTTAAGCTTAATGTGAGCATAACTGTTGTGGGTTCGATTCCCGTTCGGGAATCCCTAATATGTGCGGGATACGGGGTAGAACTAAAAAAGTAATTTTTTCTAGTACAACCCCAGTAGATACTTACATAAAGTTAACCAAATATGAACAATGTTGACAAAAGAATTCCGCATTGGGATTACGTGGAAATATTTTCGAATAAGACTGCCAGTTTTATATTCATATTTCTCTAAGAATTTTCTCCGATAAATTTCGTCATATAAATAAATAATATAAGGAAACAGTATCTAATAAGATTCTTATAAGAACTGAAATTTATTCAATATAATATATCAAATGAAATTATGTTAGAAATAAAACTATTATTAAAACCTTTATTTATCTCTTATACTTACTCCACATTTAAATTGGTGTTTGGAAACGGGGAGAGCTGTAACAAGTCGTTGTGTTATTTTAAATAAAAAAAGTTTATATTTGAGAAGACATTCGAAAATACGGTACAGAAAGATCGACACTCCATGTTTAAATGTGGCCACGGACTACTGTACAATAGTTATTGATTTACGTGATAAATCCGATTAAATAAACTAGTTTCATTTAAATGATTCAATGTCGAAGCCAAGGGCGGCATTGGGTGCTCCACTCAACACGCAATGCCTCCAGAAATCGGTGGAAAGTGGGGAACGGAGTGTCTTAGCACTAGGTTCCCTCTGCCTACCCTGGTGTGTGCAGGCGTGAAGCGTGAAGCTGATTTCATTGTGTTTAAACTATTCAATTTATAATGTACTAGTCATCGCCCGTAGCTTGAATGTTGCTGTGCTTGCGCGGATTTTAAGACATAAAATGGAAAATCTTGTTGTTTTTCCATTCTGTAATTTCGAAAACACTCTCTTGTAATTCTCTACTTTTCCTAACCTGTATAATATATGTTAAATTTCAAATTTCCAAGATCCGTAATTTCCTTTATGCGTCCTCAGTCATTCACTAGGCTACGGAATTTCATGTAATATATTTTATATTATAATTTTGTACGGTTGAATTGAATGGTAAGAAGATATTATATACAGTTCAATTGCCTCCAATCCCAGCGGTGGTGGAGGTCAACGTGTCGATTCCCAGTTGAAAAGTATTTCATATTTTTATATCTTTGCTCCGGTGACTGCACGCCGATCTTTGTAATGCGTCGAGAATTTGGCGGAAGCTATTAAAGGGTAGGACTGATATCTTAATGGAGACGGAGTGTATTATCATGATCGTTGGCGAAGTGAATTGTGCTCAACTAGCACACTCGAAACGCCTCAAATGAAGACCTGAACGGAACTGAGATTGATGTACACAGATTATTATTCCCTACGTCATTCTACTTCATAAATATTATTCCCGTCTTCGTTTCTTTGTATTTACTTAAGTTTTCTATTTCAAAAATTTATTTTCACAAAATCATTTAAAACGGGCAACACAAGAAACATTTTATAATTAATTATAAAAATATCTATATAGGTTGTTAATTAACAACTTCGATCAAAATATTTCTAAGTAAATCGCATTATCTTTAATTATATATTTTGGCTAAAAGCTGTTAATGGAGTAAGAAAGTATTCGTGTTCGAGTAGATTGTTATCAGCTACAAAAACGTTAAAATCTATATTCAAAGAATAGTTACTTAGCTAACAAGGAAAAGCTTTTATATGGCGAGTGCAGTGTCGTATCGGCGAACGCAACCCCACTTAACTATTTAAGAAGGGGACAGGATTTTATTGAAGACCTTGTTATCTGCGCCGTGAACCTTCTTCGATAAAGGATTATTTATTCTCAAGTAAGGTATCATAGTTGTCGATGCAACTTTATATCACTTTTTGAATTTTGTTGTCGGTTTATGTTTTGTAAAAATATATTTGAAGTTTGTTTTTTATTTTAAGTTTAGTTTTTGCATAAATTTCCTTATGTTACTTTCCGGTTCCTAATCTCTGACTTATTGAGTGGTTAATATAATAGCTTAACCTAACGCTGTCGTGTGTAAATTTGTGTATTAAAACTGGTAAGAGATTTATATTATAAGCCTTTGTTTTTGTTCGAATAAAGTTTAAACTAAGTTGCATCAAAAATCTATTTAGAAGTATCACTTGTCTACAAAATCAACTTGCACACTGTCATGATTTGGTATGGTTTAGCCCGTTGGCGCAGTGGGAGAGCTGACTAATAATGCCATATTTGTGAGTTCTACCCTCCACTCTGGAAAAATGTTTATTTTTATTTCACAATTTTGGTTAGACAACACCTGGTTTTATACCACTTAAAATGAAATGTCTCTAATTCGGGCGAAACGTTGAAAGATTCTTGTTTGGCTACCGTGACATGCGAGAAACTGGACGCTAAGCAGAATAATATAAGCAATTCTTAATTATAATATTCTATATTATAGTCATGCCCATTCCATGTCTCTTAAAGATAAATATAAAAGCGACAGGTATCGTAGTAGCAGTCACGCCCGCCCACCAAAATCTGAAAAGAATACATAGCAATGAGCTTATAGATGCCATATTCCGTTTAAATTACATGAACATATCTTCAATAGATTCCGAGAAAATAAACTTTAGGGTTGTTAACTTGTTACTTCCATAACACCCCTACTGTAAGGGCTAGAGACAAAGATAGTGTATCGCTATTTCAGATAAAAAGCTATAAAATTGTATTAAAAATGGTTGAGTAGTAGCCAGTACAGCTTTTCTATGCTTATCGGGATATACTCTTATTATTTGGGTCCATTACAAAAAGTAAAGTTACTCAAAAAAATTAAACTATTATATATTTATTAGATTATTGTAAATACAATGAATACCTGTTATAAAACTAAATAATTCAAGAAGTAATATTTGAGTAACAAAATTTATAGATACAATTTTTCATTGTAATTTTTTTACCTCTATATTAGTTTTTCATAACCTGGCAATAGTGTCTCACATTATTTATACTGCCGTAATCGCCAGAGGGCCGTTACCAAAAACGTTTTAGTATCGTTATCTACACAACAATATTCATTGTAATATATGCTTGTTTATTATTTATTACAACGAGAATAGAGAAGAATAAATTGCTTATCTTTATTTATGTCGAGGCGCGACAGGTTGTGGGTTCAATTCCGATCCGAGGAAATTAAATATTTAATAGTTTTATACCCTCGCTCTGGTGACAATGCAATGCCTCAAGAATTCGACAGAGTGGAGAACGGAGTGTTTATATATTTTAATATATAAACCAGTTTCTATAATACGTAGTAAAATATATGAACTAAGCAGCCTCACGCTTTTCCCCGCTTAGCAGAGTAAGCAGAACGAATGTAGAATTGATTCACCCCGTTCCTCCAAAATTTTGAGATATTCTGTGTTCGGAACCTAACGCCGCTTTTTGGGCACGGTGAACCCACAACCGTCACGTGCACAGTATGTAGAAGAGATGGCTCTTCTATACATCCTTTAGGGCAATGACAAGACATTATAATTATCAGCTTCACGCTGCCTCCCTCATGTAGCAGGGCCTATATAGCCTGCAGGTAGGAGAGCGTAATGGTAAGACACTCCGCACACCACCTGACGCAGAATTAGCCATTGTACTGCCTTATTGAAACTATTTATTATCAAAATGTATGTATAACAGTTCATTATCTGTTATAGAGCAATCTGACACTACTAAATATAAATTTGGCACAGGCCTTGTTTGTCTCTTCGTCGTGCTGCATTGCACTGCCAGTGTCCTTATTCTAGATTCAGATTTAATTACAAAATCCCAATAGGTTATTGCGTTCTAGTTAAGCATCGGACGATTGTATTACATTGGAGTTTATTATTATAAACTCCTCTTCTTACAGAAGTCGCCTAAAAAGTATAAAATACTTAAGACACTCAATTTCTATTTTCCACCGAATTTTGAAGGCACTGTGTGTCGAGTGGTGGAACTCAACGCCACGCTTTGCCTCAAGACCAAAGAAATAGAAATATAAATTTAAGTCAATCAGCCATATCATTTCTACCAGTGGAAATCGAACCCACAACCGTCGTGAAGAAGTTGGTTTAATTATATAAAATATTTCAGACAACTTAACTAAAACACAATATATCTATAAAATCTTTATTGATTTATCAAGCCTTAGTAATCCAGGCGATCAGTCATAATACCTTTTTCGAAGCTTACGTCACAGCAGAGGTGAGTGAAATAGAGCCTCCCATTTCACATGGGATAAAGTGTGCTCTACGGGACTAGCAGTGAACGCAGTAGTCACCTACATTGAGTATTAATTTCTTTACTTATCAATCTATTAATGATAGAGTCAAAATTAGTAGTCAGTTATCAATAGTAAAGCTAAATTTGACAATTATCTAACACACACACACACACATACACACACACACACACATATATATATATATATATATATATAAAAGGATATGTTATGACTGATTGAGGTAAGTCGCACGCACACCCGTAACCGCCGATGGTAGAGACGTGAATTTTGGACAGACGTTTATTTTTATAATCTAGGATCCCCTAACACGGGATTTTGAAAAATTTTAATCCTAATGGGATGAAATAGGGGTTGAAAGTTTGTAGGGTAAAAATTTAAATCGGCACCGATTTTAATTTTTTTTTAATTCAGACTCTTAAAAATATTTCATTGAAGACGTGTTTCATGGTTTATTAGAATTCGGCCCTAAGAGTAATAAGCGGCCGAAGCTGCGCGCGTCCATATCACTACTATAAGTAGGCATATACTTTTAGAAACAAAAAAAATCTTCAAGTTGTGTTATAGGCAGACCAGCTATAAAATAAAATAATATATTGAAGGCCAATAATTATGTATTTTTAATTGACTATGACTTAAAACAATCTTAATAATATGAAAGTTTTTTATGTAATATACTCGTACAGCTCCATTGTGTATTATAGCAGATATATAGCAGATAGCAGAGAAGATAGAGGGAACTTAATGTTCAGATAGCCCTTTCCTATTTTTCGTCTAATTTTTGAGAAATGGCGCGTTGAGTAATGCGACTTAATGCCATGCTTTGTTACCAAAGCGAAGAAATATAAATAGTTAATTAACCCTAGTAGGCATCGAAATTATAACCGTCTCGTCAAACGCTACGCTTCACATCATCAGCGATGCTATATATTCATAATAAGAATATGGTAATATAAAACGTTCTACACTAATATGTTACCTGAAACTTATTTTTACTATCACACACAACACGTACGTCGTACAGAGATTGAAAACTGAACGTGACCTTTTGTTAGAAATAAGAATATTAAGTAGAATGCATCTCAGCCAGTGCACTCCCGAGACGATTTATGAATATAAATGAAGTGAAACTTATACCTACTAGGGCTGTATAAATTGAATTTGACTTAGTATCGCAAGATCTCTATCATTGAAAGTGCAAATGCCATATTTGTATTTATTTCTATGTAGTATGTGGGTAAAGCCTAAGATAGAAGCTTTTAGTTAGTAGCTCCACACTGTATTCCGCATATAGCAGAGTAAGCAGAAGAAACCTGGGAAACCTAGTGTTAAGACATTTCTTTTTCATTAAGATACTTCTGTTCCCCACTTTCTGCTGAATTCTGGAAGTACTGCGGGTTGTGTGGCGGGTAATAAATTTGATGTCCTCTATTGCCAAACGAACCCACAACTTGTCTTAAACTCGACAGGACCTAAAGTTCGGCTTAGAATCTCGTAAAAACATATAATTTGTGATAGGTATAATATAAATATAGTAAGCTGGTGTATGGTAGTAGTATGGCTTCCATTGTTGGCTTTCGACCTTGTTAATGGAAATAGAAAGTTCATTAATCATTATAATATGGTCCAGTATGGTTTAAATTTCCTATCACCCTTAAGCTTTTCCAATTATAACGTGCGATTTGGTGGAGCTAATCGTTTATCGAACGTGTGGATCTATACAAGTATCATTAAAATTTCATGAGAGAGAGCGAGACAGTTAAGTTAAGTTATCTAAGGAATGGATAGTTAAAGGAAAAGTTAATTTTCTTTTATTTTAAGATTGTAATGAAAATAACTAAGTTTACTAAATAGTTAGCATCGATGAACAAGTTAGATATATTATAATATATATGAATCAGCTTCACGCTGTATCCCGCACACAGCAGGGAACTCAGTGTTAAATCACTCCGTTCCCCACTTTTCACCGAATTTTGGAGACATTGCAAAAACTTTAAATAAATATTTCATTTCCTCGAGTAGGGATCGTATCCACAACCAGTCGCGTTTACAGTCACACTTTGTGCCCCTGCGTTACTGGCCTTCGCCGTCATTTGATAATATATTCTCGTACATACAATTTGATATTTATAAGGTAATACGTTCCTATGTCAACATGCATTGTTATACACATCAACGAGTCCTCTAGGAGGTCAGTCGTGGCGCCTACCCTGATGTTAGCGGGATAATCAACAAGTCCTCTAGTTAAAAATATAGATACTTAAACGTTGTAACACCATTAAGTGCTCAACTTTAGTACCTAGAGTATAAACATAGATCTCAATTGTGTCTTCTTTATAAACCAAATGTACAAACAGACATTATCGTTTTTTGTAGACACTGGTTAAGTATGGAGATAAATTCGAGTGCGGTCCTACAAATAACTAAGTCCCAGTAGTTTCTCGTGTTGCTCTCTCCGCATTAGAGACTGATTAACGGCCACGCGTCCGAGACTTGGCAAGCTATTTTTTATATTCTTTGTTGTTTATTTTAAGTGCACTCTTAAATAAAACGTTTTAAAAAAACTATTTTATATGTTTGTTTTTGTAATTGGTTTAACTTAATTTACTTTAAAATGTTCTTTTTAAATATACTATTAAGCAGATTTCTTAATAATTATATAAAGCAGTCTTATGTAAAAAATATTTTTACAATTTTACTAACCGTTCCAATAAGACTCTCAATTTCAACTAAAATTTAAAAAGTAAGTAAAATAATAAATTATTTCAAAAGAGAGATATTTGGTTACAATAGTAATATTTAAGTTTCTTTTTCACAGCGCCAGTGAAGGTGTCGGCAAACAGCGAGTGAAATCAAGATTTGAAGTAGTGTTCCGGAAACAATTCAAATGTTTACCTCCCACCGGATCTCTTGTCAACAGGTTTGTTTCCAATTTCAATGACAATTGTACTCTACACTGCTCTTGAACAAATACTACATTGCTTTTCTTGTAGAAACTTTGATGTATATAGGAAATTGTCAGCTTCACTCTGTATATTGTGTACCAAGATAGGCTTAAGGCAACCCTATTTTTGGCCGAATTTTCAAGTCTTTCCGTGTTGAGTGGCGGAACTTCACGCTGTGCTTTGATTTGCTTATGCTTTTATTATTTCTATAAGATTTTTAGTGTCTTACTTTTTTAAGAAAACTCTATATTTTAGGGAAGGTAATGGGCCCAACCATGTCACTATAAGCGACACACATGACAGGTTATGAATTCGGTTCGAATATTTTTTGGTAGAGGCAAGGTCTCGCAATGTCTCCAAAATTCGGAACGATATTGAGAGCGGAGTGTGTTCTGAGTCCCTCTGCCTACTCTGCTGTCTGTGGGATAAAACGTGAAGCTAAGAAAATATATGGTAAATACTTAATCACTCATTATGTAGTATTTTGTTCTTTGGTATACTAATAGGAATTTGTTAAAAAATAGCATTATCTTACAATTTAACTTCAATACTAAACAAAACCTTTTAAAAAGCTACATCGCACTACTTACACAGTCTTCTAGCAGACAACTTGAAAAGTACGTTCCATCATTCCCGTATACACTTGCGGGAGTCAAAGTTCCGGTGCCGAGAGTCGCCGGCAGATGCACAATATTGCTGTGCGGGAACTGACATGCATTTTAATAAAAGACTAACTGCCGCTATTATAGGCAAGTTACTTTTGTATTACTTAACCGCTGTATTCCACACGGCTTGATGTGAAACTATAAGTACTATAACAAATTAGAAGGAGGGGTCAATTCTGTACATTGAATTTAAAAATTAAAATTATAAATATTTTATGTTGTGAATGGGATTTTTATTTTATGACCACTACTTGCCTTAAAAAAGGCAGAATGTTATGCGTGCACAAATAGCGAAACACAAAATCAAAAAAAATAAAAGGAAGTCGTATATGTAGATAAACGAACGTCCGTATGAGTGAATCAGTTCCACCCCAGTCCGATCGAAGGCTGTAGGCCGAGGTTCGAGCCCCGCTAGGGGGC
>DWGR01001363.1:0-16455 GCA_018247715.1 Heliconius burneyi | reverse complement strand
TTTCGGTTGTCTTCATACTTGTCTTAACTATTGATTGACAACGTCTTTTTGTAATTTGTAAGATATGTCTTGTTGAGGCACTCGAGGAAGTGAAATATTTATTTACGTTTATATTTCCATTTCTTCGCTCTGGTGTCGTGGCAAAGCGCGGCGTTGAGTTCTGCCGCTCAACACGCAATGCCTCCAGAACAGTGCCGGCAGAAAGTGGGGAACGAAGTGTTATATCATAAATGTGAATGTAAATTTGTTTGTTACGCTTTCGCCGATTTTTATTAAACTTTGGACACATAATTTTTTACAAGATTTTAAATAGGTGATATATGTAATTTTATGCTCTTCCGTTATTTGGTGAGTGACAGACATAGCAGACTAAACTACTGAACTTAGAAGATTTTGTTGATAGATGGAAGGCTTATTAAGGGATATCTCGAAATTCCGACGGGAACCGGAAAAACAGAATTTTTCAATGTCTTAAAGTCCACGCAACCTTAGATGCGGGCGACGACTTCTATTATAATCTTCTTTGTTTAATAATGTCCTTCTTCTTTGTCTTTCATTAACTATTGACCATTAAAAATTAGAATTACAAAAGTATATAGATAGTAGATAAGGTACATGTGACACAGTGACAGCGTCTCACTGTAAATACGATGGTGCTTGGTTTGATAAAGAAATAATTAATTCCCTATTATTTGAGGAAATTGTTATCATTTCTGTTACCCCTCTTGTAACACTAGGGTTTCTCCCCCTATTGAATGTGTGATAAAGCGTGAAACTAAAAAATATATTTATAAATCTAACTGTCCATCGGACAGATACAAATTTTAATTTAAAATTTAAATAAATAATTTAAACAGAAAAAACTTTTGTAGTGAAATAAGTTTTGAGTTAAAAATATTAGCATTTATTGAAAATATTTAATTTCTAAGCAGAAATCGATTGCATATACTGCTTTCAGATTTTCGCACTCTATTATATGATAAATAAATTTAATTCAAATGAATATAGTGCATTTTTTATCGTGCTTAATGCAACTGTATAAAATTTCAGGATTTTTCTATAGTAGACAAAAATGGAAATGCTTCTAATAACGATGGTATTATATGGTGGATTCTCGCTGTACCCTGCCCATAGCAGGGTAACCTAAGTCAAAACACTTCGTTCCCACCAGAACACTCCCATTTCCCACTTTCCGCCCAATTCTGGAGGCATTGAATGTTGGGTGGCGAATCTCAACGCCGACGCTATAATTACAAATTTATCATATTTGTCGTGTTAACTTTAACTGATAGCTAGAAAAAATCTTAAATTATATTTAAATTTATTTTTGCACTTTGCTTAACACAAGTTGGAAAATAAAAGAAAAGACGTACGTAGCATAAGGGCTAATGGTGGCGCACTAGGAGCACAAGCTTGCGATTATAAAAGCGACAGTTTGTGAGTTCGATTCGAATTCAGAGCGGAGTGTCTTAACACTAGTCCTCCCCATGCCTACACTGCTACATGCGAGATTCAGCGTGAAGCTAAAAGAAAAAAATAACAAAAAAAATGCATTTTACGATGGAAGCTTTCTCTCGAAAAAGATCTCTTACAATTATTATCAATCGATTTTTTAAAAGATTTCCCTCCCATAGAAAAAGGAGTTCAATGTTACGAGTAGCTAAGATAACTGATATAATTCTCATTAAAAAAAGCTTTGGATTTTTTTAAATATCTCGACATTTATCTTTATAGCCACACAAGGGATCCGCTTTAAATTTAGATTTTAATTTTGTATAACAATAACATTTTAATAATTTGTAAATTATTAATATGATTAGTTTCACTCCTGTACGTACTGTACTGTAGCAGGGTAGGCAGGTTTATCAATTTGATTTCCAATTTTCCACATTCAAACCCCTTTATTAATCTAAAGCAAAAAATGAAAATTGGACGTTATATGACTTATTTATATACGTAATATTTTATTACATATATGTATATAATAATTTTCAATAGATCGTCTTCTCACAGTGGCTATTGTAGTAATAGAAATTGGTTCCTTCTTTGAAAGAGTTAATCTCTATAGAAATCATACAGTAGGCCTCTTAGTGTTCCGTTGATAGTAATAAAAAAAATAAACCTATAGAATATTACATGTAGGTTATACAGGTACTCCGTTCCCATTAAGACACTCCTGTTCCCCACTTTTCGCCGAATCCTAAAGGCATTGCGTGTTAACTGGCGGAACTTAACGCCTCGTTACCTGTTATTAAATATTTCATTCTCATGACTGGAAATCGAACCCACTATCGCGTTTACAGTCACACTCTTATAACATACCACTATGACGGCCTTTAAAGAATGATTATATTGAATTTATTTTCATTTATCCGTGTTATAAGGCAAAGCAGGGAGTTGAGTACATCAGTACATCAACAAGTAACGATCTAGGAAGGTAGATGGAAATTGAGGAATGGAGTGTCTTAGCACTAAGTTTTTTCTACGAACCCTGCTATGTGGGAACAAACGTAAATGGGTACTGCATTTTAATATGTTTATTTATGATATGAATTGTTTCTCTCAACAAAATAAGTACTGAGCGTGCGAATACATTGGTATGGACTCTTTGACAGATCTGCCTGTTGCATATTATGTTTAATATAAAAATATATATAAAAATACATAATAAGTTAAAATTTATATAATATGTATTATTTAATATATATTATTTTAATTAATTTCTCAATAAAGTCTAAATTTCACTTGTAACGCGTCTCTCCATTTTATATAAGAAAATTATTACTTTAAATACAGTATGTTTTTGTTTTTTAAAATCATAAATATTATACAATTAAAAAGCAATATAATACAAATTTCAAATATTATAGTTAAGGTGTTTGACCTATTAATTATATAAAAAATCAAATTCCAACTTACCTCATAAAATATTATATCATTCCTATCACACCACTAAACACAAACTATGCTTACTGGTTGACAATTCAACGTGCTATGGTTCCGTGGGACGCCACTTTGCGTTTATATACTGTTGTCGGTGTAGCGTCAGCAACGATCGACTTTATGGATAAATTTACATAAATATTGTATGTTTAATTTTTGTTTTTGTAGGTTGGTAGGTATTTAATTATATGGAAAAATCGAAAAGAGACAATTTTTTGGAGAAAGTTTTGTGAATTTACCACTAAGTTATAAACTTATTAGGTTATTCTAAATATATTGTTTATTTTTTTTTAATTATTAATAATTATATTATTGGTGCAAGATGAGCTATAAAAAAGTATGATTACTTTTAATAAAATATACAGAAATTATTTTTTACTAATGATGCTTTAAATTTCATAGGAAATTTCTTCATGAGAGAGATCAGATCCCGCTACCCACTATTATTGCGTTTAGATTTAATTATTATATCTTCACCACTATTATTTTTGGTTCACGCTGTATCACGCACGTCAAAGGGAACCTGAGAACCTAGTGTTAAGACACTCTCGTCCCGTTAAGAGACTTCCGATCCCGCATTTTCCACCAGATTCTGGAGGCATTGCGTGTTGAGTTGCAGAAATCAACGACGCACTTAGCCTCGTTACCAAAGCGTGGAAATGAAAATATAAAATATTTAATTTTCTCGAGTGGAACCCACAACCTGTTGCGTTTACAGTCGGTTGCAATCGTTGTACATATAGTTTTTTAAAGCTACAGAACAATTTAAATGCACTTTTCACTTTTCGACTAAGTCAATCACGAGGAAGGTTTTTATTTAGTTTCACGCTGTATCCCGGACACAGCAGGGTAGGTACAGAAAACCTAGTAATAAGATACTCCGTTTTTGATTTTCCTCCGAATTCTATAGGCATTAAATATTGAGTGGCGGAACTCAACGCCGCGATGAGAAAGGTTTATATGCATATTATAATAAAGAATATCAAAGGTTTTAAAGCGGCGTCGTCGTTAAAAACATGTCGTTAGAGCATATTTCTGTGTGTTTATCCATCTTAACGGGAAATAGCGAAGAACTTGAGCAAACCCGCGATTCGGACAGTAGTATGACTTATATAATATTTGAGATATTTTCCAACTGACCCTCCTGATCTCTTTGTATATTAAAATTGTAATTTACGCAGCTGGTTTTGGTCTTAGAAGGCTCACTTGCGGGCCGATTTTGATGAGGAACACAATTAAAAAACAGTAAACAGTCACATTTTAGTATAAACAATATAGAATTGATTTTTCTTTATTTTATATAAATTTGTGTTTTTTTTTTTATAAAAATATAAACGTTAGCTGAAAACGACTGTGGCTTGGAATTCCAGTGGAGTTAATATTTTTTAGCTTTATGATGAATCCCTGGCGTGTGGTAGCCATAGAGTGCCCAACGCTACGGTCTATGCGTACCTCTATCGCCTCGTCCACTCTTATCAATGTCTTCATAGATCCTTCCGGGCATCCTCTTGTTATTTGGGTGACCTTCCTTCAGTATCATAGTACCGTGTCCCCGAAGGTCAAGTCAGTGTTTCTAAGTGTATTAATATTAATGGAAAACAAAATATTTACTTAAATTCATATTTCCGTTTCTTCGCTCTGGACTAGAGGGAAAAGCGCGGCGTTGAGTTCCGCCACTTAACATGCAATTCTTTCAGAATTCGGCTGAAAGTGGCTAACGGAGTGTACTAACACTTTTTTTCCTCAGCTTACCTTGCTGAAGCTGATAAACAATTGAACTCTAGAACTTGGTAGAAAGTGTCCTAACACTACGTAGTCTCTGCCTATCCTGTTGCGGGATACAGCGCGAACCTGATTTGATACATATATTATGACAATAAAGTATCCGGAAATTGTAAATTTAAAAAAAAAATTAAAACAAAGGTATTAATTTCTTCATCAATATTTATTTGATAAAATAATCAAGGTGCAGTGTCATAAGGACTGTATTCGCCATGCTTATACGTTCGATTCTACTCGGAGAAGTGATCAGATATTTTTTGTTTGAGTTTCATGCTGTACCCGCATATATTATATTTTTCTTTCGGAAGAAAAGACGCGGTGTTGGTTTCCGCTACTCGATATAATATGTCTTAATACTATGATTACTACTATTACTAGGTCCACTCTACCTTGTTAATTTTCGAAGCGAATTACAAAAAAATTTAAAGCTGTGAGGCAATTATTTGCAATCTGCTACGAAAAGTAATTTTTCTACGAAATTCTACGTCTACGTCTTCTACGTATATATTTCATAAAATTTGTTACATTTTTGAAATTATAATATATAATTGAAATTAAAAAGCTTTTAGGTAGGCGACCCTTTAATAATTAATATATCTAATTAAACATTTATACCTATCTTTGTCTGCTGTAAATAAATTTTAAAAATATTTTTTGTACAACTAGGTACTTTGATAAATTACTATTTTCTATCAATATAGCATGTTTCATTTTCTATTACTTAAAGTTTCTCATAATATTCCAAAATTACCAAATAAATAGGTAAATTTTATTCTAGCAACAAAAAAAAACATTCAAATAGGTGAAAATAAGCTAGGTGCCCAAATGTTTTACATAATCAATGAAAATTCAATCATAAATTAATAGAGCCTCTAAAACCGTCATAATTTTTAGAATTATCTATATGTGTAAACTTTTATACCTATGTATATTTATTATTAAAATGTAACGACTGGTTGTAGATTCGATTCCCACTTGAAAAATTTAAACATTAAAAAAATATATATCATGCTCGGGTAACGCGCGGCGCTGAGTTCCACCACTCAAGACGTAATGCCTCTAGAATTTGGCGGAAAATTGGAGCGGCGTGTTGTGGCCCTGCGCTACGAAAACTTTTAATTTAAATTAATATGTTATAAGTTTGTAAACAAAATAAAGAAAATAAATGTAGACGTAGAACTTCGTAGCAAAGTTGGAAGATATTTACGTTATAAGAAATGGTTGTGTGATTGTAATATAATAATGTAGATTTTTTATCGAGTCATTTTTTTGCTACATGCTGTATCCCACACATCACGTTAGGCAGAGGGAACCTGGGAACCAAGTGTTATGACACTCTGTTCCTATTAAGACACTTCTATTCCCCACTTTCCATCATATTCTAAAGACATTGCGTGTTGATTGGCGGAACTCAACACAGCGTTTTTCCTCAACACCAGAGCGAAGATAGTGAAAATATTAAACAATTAATTTCCTGGAGTGAGAATCGAATTCACAATCTGTGGATTGCCCTTTTTTATAGTATAAATTAAAAGTTTCTTTCCAAAGTAAACTTATTAAAATAAAATATACCTTGCTGTAAAACCTGTTGAATTGCAAAGGTTGTGGTCTCCGGTGAAACATTTCCACTTGTTCCATATTCATCAGATCTCCATTCACGGGCTGGCGCTGTTCTCGGTTTCTTATAGTGTTTTGAGCTTATAAAAACAAAACAATTGTATATTGAGTGAATGGATGCTAGTTTATTTTAATGGGTTTGTAGGTTTTCTTTATTATTATTATTTTTGAATTCTAAATGGGATTTTGCTATGGGAAATGTTGCTTGGGTTTTTTTTTATTTGTAAGTAGTGATAGGCTTTGCACTACGTATGGATATGCCAGTATTTTACATTAAATATTATACATTTTAAGATCTATCTAAGAAAAATCAGTTTGATAGTTTTTGAGTATTTATTAAGGTGGCAGTGCTATAGTGTTTAGTCACTCTACTTTCTGCCGAATCCTGGAGGCATTGCGTGTTGAGTAGCGGAACTCGACACTGTGCTTTAAGGCGTCACGAGTATAGACTATATTATATCACAATAAATGCAAACTGAGTAAATATTAGTTGTCATTTAACTATGAAAAACTGCAGGTAAATATGATTTATACTTTTTTCGAGTTGAGTCTAAAGAGTCGGGGGTTCAAATCCAGCTACGATAATTTTTTATACATTTCTAAAAAAAGTATTTTTCGTTCCTAACTGTGGACTAACACTTTAAATATGTTAAAAATAAATCAGACATATCTATATCCTCTCAAATAACTGTCTTTCCGTAGAAATCGCATCACTAAAGTTTACTCGAAGTTGTAAGTGTACATGAATGAAAAGCGACACTGATTATGTAAAGATTCAAATCTTTAGCGACACAACGAAGCAAGGATGTTTTTTTTTAAAAGTCATATTACTTAATTTTACCAACCGGGAAACTAACCCACAACCGTCGCGTTTACAATCAGACGACGATCTCAATGGTTTTAATTCGAGCTATACTTGGATAAGACGATTAGATATTCATCTAATGGAGGGCGTGACATTTGTTTATAATAAATGTACAATGTATTTGTGCATTCATAGCTTTGTCCAAATCGTGTCTGTATTAACTGCGCCATACCCAATTATTTAATAGTCTAAGTTAAAGACAGTCGCGTCGTGGCGTTTGACTGTAGAAGCGATGGTAGTGGGACTTGGAGTCATTATTTTCACATCCCCGCTCAGGCAAAATGGGCAGGTTTTTTTTACCTTCACCCATTATCCCGCATATAGCAAGGCAGATAAAAAGAACTTACTGTCAAGATAGATTGTCTTGTTACTAAGTTTCCTTACAGAATTCAAGTCCTTATATAGACTATTTGACTTTAAAATATATATTTTTAAATAGCCTGATCGTAAAATCGTAATTTATTATTCGATTTTTTTGGAAAATGTAAAATAAATTAAGAGAAAACTATAAAATAGGAGATTTTGTAGTTACAATTTTTTTTCAAATTCACGCCTTATCCCGCATGTGGCAGGGTAGGTAGAAGGAGGCTAGTGTTAAGACACTCCGCTTCCTCCGGCGGCGGCACTTACTCCGGCGTATTTAAAGACATTGCGTGTTGAGTACTCAATGCCGCGCTTTGCGTCGCTATTTAATATTTCATCCTTTACATGGGAATCGAACTTACAACCTGTCACGATTACAATGACAGGGATGTTATAAAAGTACTTGTAAGTAGGTACTAAAGTACAAATAATTAAGTTAGCAAAAGTATAAATCTTACGGCATTTTTGCTTTTCCTAAATTAAATTTTTGCCCTCAAGCTTAGAACTTACTTGTTACTCATTGACTTTAGAATTTCTTTATAAACTGTGGCTTTCAATTCCTAATTTGATAATCTTTTAATTTTCATAAAAAAATAAAAAAAAAAGTAATAAAAGATTAGGTATCAAATAAACGCTTCACGTTGTATCCAGCACGCAGCAGGGTAGCTCTGCCTACCTACCTACCTAGGAACCTAGTGTTAAGACACTCCGTTCCCCACTCTCCGAATTTTTCGAAGTATAGCGTTTTGAGCGGTGGAACTCAACGGCGGGTTTTTGCATTTGGTACCGTGTTTCATTAAAAATTTAAATATAAATACTTATTTGGCTTCGGCATACCAAAATCTAATCTATAAAATTTTAATCTTCTTTAACCGTTGCTAATTTTTAGGGTTCCATAACTAAAAGTCTGATCGGATCACTTTTGGTGTCCGTCTGTCTAGGCCACTTATCTTAAGATCGTGTGGAAGTACCATGCTTAAATTACTACGTAAGCCTTGGTGGGCGAGCCCGACTCACACTTTTTTTTTAACTAATTATGCATAAATCTACGTATAGAAAGCTAACATTATGCAATGCAATAGTTTTTTGTAAGACTACTTTGACATCATAAAATTGGGGGCTACCATTTAAACAACAATAAGGTAACAAGTCTTGGCCGCTTTGAAGTTAGGCTTTCTGAACTACTGCTCTTGGTTTGCTCGGGAAGAAATAATCATAAGTAAGAAAAATCCCAAATTGAAATCTGCGCAACCAGCTATCTTCGGCAGCCACGACTCCTTGACCTTACTGTACGCTAATTTGAGCTGCATAAAGCAACAACCCTCATTTACTTAAATTGAAATCGAATTCAAAACCTTAAAAAAGAATTCCGTAACTCAATCGAATAACAGCTTGATTATGTGGATGATTCGATTCGATTAATATTTTTGTTCTCAGAATCCCATTGTTTCGAGATAACCTCCCCGGGCATTGAAAGCATTTATTTACCAACACTCTTGAGATATTTTCGAATGCCTTGCATAATAAGGTTTTGATAATGAGTTTGAAATTCTTAATTTTTATCTGTATATCGTGGTGTAGCGGCATAGTATCTAGCTGTAAAAGCGATGATTGTGAATTCGATTTCCGCTCGGAGGAATGATTAATTTCCACATGCTCGCTCTCGCTTTGGTTTTGTTTGTTTTTATCAGCTACCTAGAGGGGACCTATGTGTAGTGTTAAGACAACCCCTTTTTCATTTTCCGCCGAGCTTTGGAAGCATTGCCTGTTGAGTGGCAGAACTCAACGCCGCGCTTTGCATCGAAACCAGAGCGAAGAAATGGAAGTGTAAATTTAGATAAATATTTCATTTCCTCGAATAGGGATTGAAACCAAAACCGTAGCGTTACAGTCACATCCTTGTGCCACGACGGCCTCGGATGGATTCAGTTATTTATAGTAAAGTAAAGAAAAATACTCAAATGACGCCAACACCGTAAAATAATACCAAAAAAAAAACCTTCACGACTATAGTAAAAGTATTTTTTGTCATATCCCAATTGATTTAAATGAGAAAACTCGCTAAAAGCCATCGAGAGCTAATTCGATAAGCGCTACAGTTTTGACGCACCTGCGTCGTCTTGATGGAATGAAAACATGCGTCGAGATCAACTGCGTGGGTTAGATAAAGTTATTTTACTGGAATATAATAGTTATTTACCTTAGTAACTGGTTTTTTAACCCTTTTAGTTGATAATTTATTTATTGAAATTTTTATGTATTTTGATTGGGTTCGTTTTTTTAAAATCACGCTGTATCCCACACAGCAGGGTAGGCTGTGGAAACCTAGTGCTGAGACACGCCGTTCCCTATTTTCCGTCGAATTCTGCAGGCATTGCGTGTTACGTGACTCAACTTTTTTTTATTTGTAAATCATCATTTGATCTCTAGATCTAAATTAAACGTTATAATATATGCTAAGCATGGTACGTTCCAATTTTTATTTAAAACAGTATAGCATCGACTCTTTGGACAACCGTTTAACTAGATTATTTGTTGAAAATTATTGTTAAAAATGTTTCTTTTATTATTGTGCTAGAAATCATGAAGCAGAGTAAACTAAATTATGTTTACATGTGTAAAAAAAAAATAAAAATCAACTTCACGATGTATCCTGCACACAGCAGGGTAGGCAGAGGGAACTTAGCGTTAAGAAACTCCGTGTTCCCCACTTTCTGCCGAATTTCGGGAAGCATTGCGTGTTGAATGGTAGAACTCAATACCGCGCTTTACCTCGGCACCAGAGCGAAGAAATAGAAAGGTAAACGTAAATAAATATTTCACTTCCTCGAGAGGGGATCGAACCCACAACCGTCGCGTTACAGTCACACCCGTGTGCCGCTGCGCCACGGCAGCCTCATTTACATATATGTGTGGTCTGAATATAATTCTTCTTAACCCGCTGACATTAGTCATGTAGTGGGCTGTAGATCAAACAATATGATAAAATCCTTTGCTCTGTGTATGAAAGTCCGTCAAATTCAACATTTTCTGCTGTCAAAGCTGATGAAAATAGTAATTATTTGTAATCATAAAATTTTACTGGCTTTTTATTTGATTTTGTTAGCAGAAAAGGAAGAATATTCACTTACTTAAATTTATTTACATATATAGAATTACAGGTTAAATATTTCGTTTTCTCGTGGTAAAGCGCGGCGTTGAGTTTCGCCACTCAACGCAATGTTTTCATTAGGCGAAAACTTAAGCCAGTCCTAACACTAGGTTCCCTCTGCCTACCCTGCGGTACGGTACCCTGCCTACGCAGGATATATAGAAAAAATGTAATTAACCGTATGTTGTCCACGAATTCAGCATTTATTTTGAATGCCAATCTAAATCTCTAGGGATAGGGTTCACCGAATTCGAAAATTCAGCTGCAAACATCAATACTCTGTTCAAATAAGAGCTACAATTTGATGACTCTACCATTCAGAAATGCTACATATTCAAGCTAATAAATAGCTAAACAAGGACTTGTTTAATTAGAAAAGAAAGTTAAAAAGTAGAAAAGTATCACTTTAGTTCTTTTATTGTTGTTTTTGTAATCACTATATCTTATTAACAATATTTTATTTTAAAAAATATTATTTGAAATTATGGTTGGTTTCGGAGTCCCGCAGGAGGCGCCCTTACAGTCGTCGACTTCCTCACAAGCAGCCACTTGGTGCTTGCATTTCTTCAGGGACAGGGTACCTTCTTCCCTACCCAACCGGTGTCGTATAAAAGCTAATAGGGCTAACAGCATTAACCGAAAAATGTTCGTAAAAAAAATGGTTGGTCTCACTTGCAAATTGCAATTTCTAATATCTCCCAATTTTCTTATCGAGTATTACATTTAAATAATGCTTTGCTTCATTTTAATAATAATAGATGTTTATTTTTTTTCCAATCTTAGTTCAGTCCTGAGGCAAGTCGCAGGGGCACAAGCGTTCGAAAGTAAACGCGGCAGGTTGTGGGTTCGATTTCCACTCGATGATATGAAGTATTTAATATTTTCATTTTCTCGCGTTATTAACGAGACAAAGCACGCGCTTAAGTTCGGCCACTCAAGACGCAATGCCTCAAGAATTCGGCAGAAAATAAGGAGCCTGCTACGTGTGTCATAAAGCGTGAAGCTGAAAAAAGTGTAAAAATCGACAAAATCTAAGATCTTATTGAAGTAAAACTTTTAAGTTTTAACAATATAATTAACTTCCTGAATTATCGTTTTAAATACTTATAAGGATTTTACGAGGAAAAAATTAAAAGGGTGATTTCTTATTTACACAATCTGTTTGCTGTCCCAAATAAATAAAATAAAAATGAAAAGTTATTTATATTTTAAAATTATAATTAAATCTATAATTCACTTTCTTCTACTTTTCTTATTTGTGCGCTCATGAAAATTGAATTGTTTTGTCACTTGACACGTGACGAAAACCTTAGGTTGTGGGTTTGATTTCCATTCGATGACTTCAGAATACTTCGGAAAATGGGGAGCGGAGGGTTATAACACTAGGCTCTCTCAAAAAATCTTTTAGTACAAACAATAATAGTATATAGTTATAAAATAGTCGTATTGAATAAATATTTATAAAAAAACCAGATAATTCGGTTTTCACATTATAAATTAGTATTTACTCTATTGTAAATTTATTATAATGTTTACATAGCATAGCAACCTCTGGGCCTCAGTGAGTTTGTACAGCCTCCTCTATGGACCAGCGATATTAAAAGCCACAACTAATCTGTCAACAACGATCTTATGAACTTGTGGTCCATTCATGAGATGATGATGTATTATAATAGATAGAACATGACTTAATAAAAGATTTTGTCATGTTTCATTTCATGTGGGTTCTGTTCCCTTTGCCTCCCCTGGTACAGGATACAGCATACGCTCATTTCCCCATAGAGGATTGAACCTATTAGCATTCTTCTTCATCTTCTACATATATTACACTCTGCCCACTGAGCAATGGTTTCAAATTAAATTTAACTTAGTTTTTTCTGATAATAAACGTAATGGTTGACACGTTCATGATGTATATATTTTACGCGCGGCGTTGAGTTCCGCCATTTATCAATGTCCCGAATACGATCCGTATAGAGCGTAGTGTTTTGACAATATATTCTCTCGGTCGACCTAGTATAAATTAAGCTTTTTTATTCCATTTTGTTCAGGAAAAGCTTACAATTTCCATCCAATCATACTCATAATAGAAGCACATACATACAAACATACATACATGTATATACACTCACACAGTACAATAGTAATATTTAGCTTTTAAATATTTATTAGGAAACTAGGAGCAGTGCGATCTTTGCACTTGCAACTGGAAAAATAATGATATAGAACTACCATTCTAGAGTTCATACATTAAACATTATTTTGTATTGAGAGCTTACGTCGAATAGAACGTGTTGCTTGTGAAATGGCCGGCTATTTTAATTTTAAATTGGTATAAGGAGGTAATTAGATATATTTCTTAATTCTTTTTTTTCTGTCTTTTTTTTGTTTGTTATTGCTGTATCCCGTATATATTAGGTTAGGCTGAGGGAATCTTGTGTAAGACACTCCAATTTCCCAGCTCAATTTTCGTGACATTGCGTGTTGAGTGGTGAATCTAAACGCGGCGCTTTTGCTTTGATGTGTTAAGTAAACAAAGCAAGATGAAAAAATCATGAAAATTGAGTACAAAGTATGTACGGAGTGTCTTAACATTAGGTATTCTTTGTCTACCCTCATATGCCGAAAAAATATGCAGGTACTTCTGTTTTTTTTTTCAAATGAAAATCTAAGATACATGATACAGAATGTAAAAATCCACCACAGCAAAGTTGCAGGAATTAACTAGTAGCTTCATAAATAGTTTATGATATATCCTACTAAATCTAAACATACATGCAAAATCTCTTCACCCCCCATTTCATGTCCGGTCGAACCATTAAACTCGCACCATTGACCAACAGTACTCCTACAGCACACTATATAGGGTGTTTTATTTAATTTTCATGCTAATTTTATATGTATATTTGTTACAGTTTCGACGCCATCTAATATAGAGCTATGGTGAGTTGGAATTTACGTAGTGTAGGTGGTTATCGATGTGATCTTTGATGGTGAACTCTAGTTAGTTTGTGACACTAGCTTTTACGTGCGGCTTCGCCCGCGTAGTCTAAAGGAAATAGCTAAGAGTTATATTTATATTCATTGGAAATTATGCTTTGTTTATAGCCAATATAGCCCGCTTCGATAAATGGACTATCCAACACGAAAATATTTTTTCAATTCGAAACAATACTTGAGGCCAGACGTGGCGCAGAGACACAAGCGTGTGACGTCAAACAATATTTAATATTTTCATTACTTCGCCCTGGTGTCGAGGCAAAATCGCGGCGTTGAGTTCCGCAACTCAACACATAATGCTTTCAAAATTCAGCGTAAACTGAGAGCAGAACACACATGTATACAAGTAAGATTTTTTTTCGCAGAAATTCAAATTTTGTTCAGACGGTGACTGTCCTTTATGGGCTTTAGCTGCACTGCACGCGTTGGGTAGCCTACCGGCGCCAGTCTTCAGAAGTTTACTGCATCATGTTGTAGAAGAACAACCTGTAAGTATGAAATAATAAATATTTATATCTAGATCTAGATATACATATGGTATATTATAATTACATATTAAAATTTTTTAAATTTAAAGCTAGTCGTGGCTATTAACGCGACAGATTATGAGTTCGATTCCCACTCGAGGAAGTGAAATATATGTTACAACATTTTAATTTCGTCGCTTTGATATCGAGATAAATTGCGGTGTTGAGTTCCATCACCAACTCGCAATGCCTCGAGAATTCGGCGGAAAGTGAGAAGCGGAGTGTCTTAACATTAGACGCCCTCTACCTACTCCGCTGAAACTAAAAAAACCTTTTTAAACCAAGAATTCAGAGGAACACGTGAATCAATGATAAATAATATACACGAGTATGTTTGTATATCTAAAACAATTAGGTATATACGTTTTATGTATAATGTATATTCTGTACTAGCTTCAGCCTGATTAAGGCTTCAAATATTATATTGGTTTATTCTATATGAATTAACATAGACAGACTTCCCAATTACGCCGCTGCTGACGACAGATAATTAATTAGACTTTAATTAATTGATTTCTTTAAGTGCATTGGGATGAAAACAATCGACATCAATTAAGACATCTCGTAAAGTTTACAACTGAAGATGTTCTCCTGTAAATTTTCAGTGAAAATTCATTCTTTTGGAACAATATTGAATTAATATTGTGTAAAACTTTAGTTCGGCTTCAGCTCGACTTTATGCTCAGCTATGTGTTTAAAATTTATAAACTTGGACTTTTGTAGTATATAATTGTTTATATATTTGAAAGTCGTGAATTTAAGTCTTTTAGGAATTTATCGGCGTCGAGTTCCGCTACTCCACACGCAATGCTTCCATATTCGGCGGAAAGTGGGGAACGGAATGTCTTAACACTGGGTTCCCTACTACCCTGCTGTATGGGGGATGTAGCGTGAAGCTGATTTTTTTAGATAAATACTAGAGTACTCTATATTCCATAATAGTTTTTTGTGTTCTCTTATTTGGCTGAGGAGAATCACATTTGTAACCTTTTAGCTGGTCTTTGACTGTAATAACATAAATGAATATGTTTACTTCTGTCGCGTTTGGGACTTGGACATACATACATACATATATTATACTCGTATCTAAATATTCTTATACAACCTAAGCAATAAAATTGAAACTTGACAAGACTATTTTTTTCATATTTACGCTATTATTATATTGAATCAAACAAGCTCTTCAATTTTATAATGTTAATTCAGATACAATTAATATTTAATTTTAATTAAAAATATAAAAATAATATATTTTTGCAGGACGATGGCATCATGGATATATTAAAAGAAACGAGTTTGTGTGAGTACTTCAGTCACTAATTAAGATCGCCTGCAGCATTTACTTGTTGAACCTTTCTAATTATTATTACATGGATTTCCACTAATTAATAATTTGAATGATATATAAAAATGCATTTTAACCTCTATAAAATTCGAAATTTTATTTTATTATATTTGTTTTGTGTTTGTAGAAAAATCTGTTTTTTTCTTTATTATTTTGATATGACCGACAAGCGAATAGATTTATCTGTTTAATTTTTTTTTGGTTCTCTCTGTAAGTACTATCATTTTTACTTACCCCTTTGCTAATGTGCCCGTCTCCGACTGTTTTCTTTATCTTTTTCTTTTATTTGTGTAAAGAGAGAAACAAATATCAAAGGAGGCCATTCTCTCTTTACGTCCATTAAATGTGAACATTGTTCTATAAAAACAATAATCACAAAATAATAATTGTAAGTTTTATATTCTACATCGTTAAAACCTCTTGAGGCATTACGCTCACGCCGCAGTAGTATTATGAAAGTCGCCACATTTGAGCCTTATAAATTGGGATAGGAAAGAAGAATTTTATTTTACTCAATACAATTTTTGACACCTTTATATACGAAGCATATTTAAGAACACTTCTTACATTACATACGATAATAATTTTAATTTTCTACATTGTTAAAGCCTTCTTCATCTTCATCCTGGCATTAATCCCGGCTATTGCCAGGGGCTGCCTTCCTGCTCAGCCTACTCCACTTTGCACGGTCTTTAACGTCCAAATTTAAATTACATTGTTAAAGCCTCTCGAGATGAATGCGCTCGCGCCGCAGCGGTTTTGCGCTGGACGTTAAAACAAGCGCACCGTTGCGGTTGTAGCGGAGTGCAACTTGCCCGAGATCTTCTGGTCTTGGGCGTTCCTCGAGCTCATGCATCTGCTT
>DWGR01001362.1:0-16458 GCA_018247715.1 Heliconius burneyi | reverse complement strand
AAGAGATAAAGACTGCATCGCCGGAAGAGCTCAAGGCTATACCGAAAAGTGCTTATGAGAAGTGCTTTGACGATTGGAAAAACCGTTGGCATAAGTGTTTTGTATCTGAGGGGGATTACTTTGAAGGGGACAACATAAATATTGATAAATAAATAAATTTTTTTTTCTTAAAAATACAAAGTCACCTTACTTTTTGAACACACGTCGTATAATAATAATAACGGAACGTAACACGTATTATACGTAACGTATAATACGTGTTGGACCTGTGTCCAACGCAAGCCTTCCAAAGGACCGGGTTCTTTTGAACCCGTGAATTATGAAAGAAAAACAAAATAATAATATAGCCTCTTTATTCAGATCTACAAAGTAACATTACTTACACATTAAAACTATTTACTTTCTTCCTTTTGCATTCTCTGGGATACCAAGTTGTCGTTCTTTTGCTCCATTTGTCATGGCCTCTCATCGTATGTCCTGCCCATTTCCATTTAAGTCTTCTTACTTTTACTGTTACATCTGTCGTTTTTGTCTTGTTTCTGATGACGCAGCTTTTCAGTCTGTCTGATTTTTTGACTTTCTTTCCATTGCGTATTGGCAAGTTGCGAGTTTAGTTTAGTAGTTTAGTGTTTGGCAACCATACATAAGAACAGGTAGTATACAACAGGTGTTAAAGAATTTATATCTACCTTACCTAAGATTAATGTATAAAAATACAACCGCTAGAACTAAATTTTTCACATTTTCCAACTGTTATTTTTGACGAGATACAACAATAAGATATAACAATGTAATTCTGTAATAAATATGGGTATGACAGGGCCGACGTACGCCAACGAGACAGAGGCGTGGGGCGTGGCGCGCGTGGTGGCGGCGCTGGCGGGGTGCGCGCGCGCGTCCTGCGCATCACTCGCCGTAATCACGCCCTACAGCGCGCACCGCGACCTGCTGCGTTCCTGTCTGCGCCGCCTGCAGCCGTGAGTTTATATATCAGATATTTGCTTATTTCACTTGCCGCCCATACCTTGATTTTGGTCATTCATTTGAACATATGAATTAAACTCGTATAGAATTTATATATCTTTAGGATAATAATGTACAGGCGTAGTAATATTGTATTATAAAAATAATATAATTAACAATTCTACTTATTTAAGTTTATTCATTAAACTTTCAAATTTCTATCTATCACTACAGTAGAACATTTTGAACTCATTTGAGTACCTCGACTGAATATGCATGCTCAGGAATATTCATACGTTTGACAGAACGGAGGCGGGCGGCGGCGTGGAGGTGAGCACGGTGGATAGCTTCCAGGGGCAGGAGCGCGACGTGGTGGTGGTGTCGCTGGCGCGCTCGCAGGGCGTGGGCTTCCTCATGGACGCGGGCCGCATGAACGTAATGCTGACGCGCGCGCGACACGCGCTCGTCGTGTGCCTCAACCCGCTCGCGCTCGTGGTGAGACACGCTTATACGCTTGTTTAGCTCGCAGATTTATAAGCACTCTCGGAAGTAAACCGCATATATGTTCGTTAGGCATAACATATAACGATAAATATAACATATACGAAAATAAAAGCAACTTACGACGAAGTAACGGAAACTATTTTCGGTCTATTGTACTTTCTAACAATTTCTCTTGCAAATATACATACACAGAAGCACTCTTATAACTCATACCAGAATACAAACAAACATAATAACAAAAACGCATTAGCACACACACAAAATAAATAATGATTGTAAACTAATTTAGAATTCAGTCTTTGTGCGTACATAAACATACGAGTATGTGCTCGTGGATACTGCACACTCAGAGTTTTTCTTACAAAGGGCAGCTACGGTAAAAAAATGATCACACATATTACAAGCAAATTGAAAAATACTAAAATGATAGCCTAGTCATGGCACAGAGGCACAAGTCTGTGATTGTAAACGCGACAGGTTTTGGATTCGATTTCCACTCGCGGAATGAAATATGTAATATTTTCATTTCCTTGCTGTGGTAACATTCAACACGCAATACCTCCAAAGTGGGGGAAGTTTGTTAATAAGAACGGAGTGCTTTAACTCTAGGTTCCTAGATTTCCTCTACCTACCCTGGTATGTAAGAGATTCCAATTCTTTATAATATATAATTAATACATAAAAACTTAATTATTGTCTATTACAGAAAAACAATCAATGGCAAACACTAATCGACGATGCCCAAAAACGAAACGTCTACGTAACCCTTCCCACTAAAATGTGTAAACCGCATACTTCGCACACACAAACAATTTCTCATGAAAGTATACTCAAGCATTTAATTAAGTGACAGTGTAATTTCTTGTCGATTTTAATTACTAGTATTCTACGATAACGTTTTTTTTCTCGTGCTGTGACCATACCGCATGACCGCAGCTACACGACGTCTGACTGTCAACGCAACGGTTGTGGGTCTGATTCACTCTAAATGCAAGGAAAACTTGAGCTTTGCAACGCAACACGCTATATCTCGAAAATTGCAATTGGAGTATCTTGACATTGTGTTCGCTCTGACTACTCTGCTATAAGCGGGATACAGCGTGAAGCTAAAAAAACTTTTACATGACAATCCACTTAAGTAAAAGTTTATTTTCATTTAATTAATACCATTATAACACGATAAACCATCGTTCAATAATGTGACTAACTAATTAAAACATTTTTTTTGCCAAAATTAGTTTTAAATTAATAACATAGTGCCCTTTTAGAGAGATACAATCATTCCAACGTTTTTCCAATCGTTCAATACCGCCTTTGTAGAACGATTTTTCTTTGCCTTCAAAATAGGCTTCAGTTTCAGCGATGACTTCCGCATTTGAGCCAAATCTCTTACCACGGAGCATCCTTTTGAGATCTGCGAAGAGCTAGTAATCGCTGGGGGCCAGATCTGGAGAATACGGTGGGTGCGGCAGCAATTCGTAGCCCAATTCATGCGTTTTTGCCATCGTTTTCATCGACTTGTGACACGTTGCATTGTCTTGGTGAAACTGAATAATTTTCAGTGTTTTTTCAACGTTTTCCGGAATAACAGCGTGATTTGGCCGTTCAGTAGATGGAATGTCATCGGTGTCTGTACGACCACGTTTGAATTCGGCATATCAATAACAAACAGTTCTTTTTGATGGAGCAGAGTCCGAATAATGTTTTTCAAGCCATTCCTGCCATTTGCTTTGAATGCATTTTTTTTTGAAAACTCAAAAATAGCATCACTTAAAGCACTGTGACTTGTAAACTAATGGTCGGATTGACATATAATTTTGACAGTTAACCTAAAAAAATATTGATTTGGTATTAGTGGAGCCATTTATGTGTTAGTCACACACATTATTGAACGAAGTAATATATATTTTCTTATAAGTTAATCATTTTGTTATGTACCTAAGTGAAATAAGTTACATTTATAAAAAAATAAAAATGTGATGTACAAGTATATATATTTTATTTAATGTATTTAGGAAGATACATTAGATAAAATGTATTCGTGCTGAATACTCTTAAGATTTTCTATTCAAAACTTTATTTTTATTTTTATACCTAGAGTAAAGAATATTTAAATAGACAACTTATGCATTACTTAAATTAAATAAACAAACCATTTAAGTTCAATGAAATAAAATTAGATAAGGCCTATTGCGAATATATTTTTCTAATTTAACACATTTTTCAAAAATTACAAAACTTTAATAATCAGAGCCTCATCAGAGGCTTCATTATAATAATGTTGTTGAAAGAATGAAATAACAATATTTTAGCAACAAACTTCTGTAATTTCTAAATAAATATTTTAAAAAAAATAATGGATACGTATTTTATTTAAACTTCTAAACAATTTATATTTGAATGAGAAAAAAATCGACTGTAGGCAGACGTTGTATCGTTGCCATCGAGCCGGTAGCTCCACTACCCGCGCTCTTAGATTATTATGAGACCCAAAAAGCCTGCAAAGACTACAGAGTATTCGGGTCCCAAGTCGTAAACGACACTATTACCGTATAACCAACTAATCGACATGTAAAAAGTCTTGTTTAATGATTCTTAAAATCATATTAAAATAATCTAATCTTAGCAACGTTAAAACATTTTCCAAAAAATAGACAATAACAAACAAGTAATTTATAATTTAGTGATTTACATATTTATACAGTGTTTTTGTCAGCACCACTTTTAATGTAACCACATTTTTGATTACTTTATTAAAGTCTAATACAATTTTTAAAAAGTTCCCAAAATTTAACTTTTTTTAAACTAATAAATAGTAAAATTATCGTTGTAAAATAAAACGCCATTTGTTAACGACGAAGCACGCACACAATCCAAGGGATACCGCCACACACGCCTCATTCCAAAATCGAGTCGTAGGTATTGGCAAGTTCAAAGTTGTGTAACCTTTAGTAGTATTTTTGTAGTAGTATGTGTTTACGTTATTTGTATCTATGTGTAACTTGCATCACACGAAATACAGTAAAATGAAAAAAATCTTACGTGTAACTGTTGAGGTATCTTGATTTATTTCTTTAGGTATGGGTTTAAAATATTTTACCCTATATGCTTTTCCCGTAAAAGGAGCGCTGACGCTTACACCTGTATATTGGACACCATTTAAGTGGTTCTTCTTTAATAAACAAGAATTCATATTAACTATGGAATTAATTAAAGTATTATTAAAGCTTTTTTTATTTTAATTCACCGTAACCGTAAGTTCTCTGCAACTGCACTTAAAAAACACTGCTTTCTATTTAAGTAGAACCTATGAGTGATTATTTGACAGAAAGAACGTATTAATATTCTTTTGTATCTGCATAAGTAACTTGTTATATTATTAAATCAACTAGATCGTTCTCTACTAATATCGAGTAGTTTCTATACATCATTTATGAAAGCTTAAGGTTAGGTATTCAATATGTATAGTTACTACATTTTTTTAGATTCACGTGTATCCTGCACAGCAGGGTAGGCAGAAGTAATCTGGGAAGCTAGTGATAAGACACTCGGTTTCCATTAAGACACTTCGGTTTCAATTCTGGAGGCATTCAATTCTTGAGTGATGGAATTTATCGCCGCGCCTTGCCGTTATGTGTTAACGGCAAGGAAATAAAAATATTAAGTATTTCATTTCCTCAAGTGGGAATCGAACCCACAACGTGTGGCGTTTACAGTCGCACACTAGAGCCCCTGGGGCATGATAGGTCTCATTCATATTTGATTTAATGTTATCTATTTACATAAAGAACCTACAACATTAGAATTAAAAACTTTGGCAGTATATACTATTTTATAATGAATAGATAAATGAGGAATTAAATAAAAGGCAGACATTACAAATAAGTTGGTTTTGTTTTAGCAAAATATTAAATTTAGTAATTATATCCATTGGATGTATAACATAAAATGTCGATCTGTACACCACACATTTATCAAAATACTGAAGTGTATAAATTTTATACATATGAAGAGTATATTGTTAAATGTACAAAGTGTGATAATGTGGGGCAATTTCACACGCCCCCTAACTAAAGCGACAACCTCTTGTATAACAAAAATAACAGCCTACAGCTAACAAACAAGTAATCATAATTATAACTTACGTAAAACAAATGGTATGTACTGACTCTAGTGCAATATTTATAAGAAATAAATATTATAAATGCTTACATAATCAAAGAATACAATTAATCGTGTTACTTCTATTTAATAATAGTAGCATTGTCCTTTTTTTGGGAAATATTTGAAAGTATACTCTTGTTTTGCTTTTCCTGTATTGTTAAGAATGAAAACATTAAAAAAACTGTTAAAGTTTGTAATTTTACAATATTAATATAAAAGGATTATATCATTTTAACATGTTAAATAAATATAATATGTATGTTACAAATACATCGTGAAATGAAGTATGGCAAGCGGGTGATTTTATTATTAGTACAAGTTTTACACAACAATAAAACTTGTATTATTGTGGAGAGACGATGCACAGCATCTGTGTACTTCCCTTTTAGTAGCCAATGATTTTGACTTCCAGTTGTTATTTTCGACCAATCAGCGTCTGCCGTAAGTCACGTGGTCTTACCTCACCTTCCCATCCGCGCCGCCACTAAGCTCCAGCGAGCACTTGATTCGCTGCCGAGCTGGCTCGCGAAGTAGAGGCTCGCGCTCAATGTGGCCAAGACCCAGGCCGTATCGTTTGGGTGCCGCAGGAGCCTGCTTCCTCCGTTGTGCCTGCAGGATCAGCAGATACCATGGTGCCCTCCGCGACCTACCTCGGTGTCGTGGTGGGTAAGAGGCTCTCGATGACAGAGCATATCAAGAAGGCCGCTAACGCAGCCAAGGTTACGCTGTACCTACTGCGTCCCCTCTTCCGGTCCCGTCTCCCTTCAAAGCTGAAGCTCTCTCTCTCTCTCTCTATAAGACGTACGTCAGGCCGCATCTTACCTACGCCGCCCCGATGTGGTATGCGCTGGCAAGCGCAAACCAACGCAACATCCTGCAGGTGGTCCAAAACGTCGCCCTCAGGCGCGTCACCCAGGCTCCCTACTTCGTCCGAAACTCCACCCTTCAGCGGGACCTTAAAATAGAGAGCCTGGAAGATCACATCAGCCGGCTCGCGGCTACCGCGTTCGACCGCGCCGATGTCTCAGACCACCTGCACCTACGTAGCATCGCGCCGTGGCACACGCGGCCCCCCGACGTGCGACGTCTTCCGAGGGACCTTCTCCCTTGTCCTGATTCCAATCCCGATCCTAACTCCTGAGCTGCCACCTCGGCCGCTGGTCGCTGAAGCTGGGCCTCCCTCGGGCAACCGTGGGTCTCACCCGGCTGAGGTTGACCGCCCAGGTGGCTCATAACTCACTCAAATCCCCCCTGAATCAATTCCCCTCCCTCTGGCGCTCCTGCACAGCGGGCGCAATGTCCTCATTGGGCTATATGCCCCTCCAAAGACGCACCCATAGCGATGGGTGTCGGTTAGACACCCACGGCGATAGGGTCAATCACCCTGGTGCCGTTTCCCGGCGCACGCGTCGGATGTCAGAAATTACGGAATTACCTCACTCGATGCTCACTCACTCACTGCCCGCCGCGGAGAGAGACTAGACGGTTCCAAAGCTGAGCTCTCTGACCGTGGTGATCTTTCTCCGCCTATGGCTATGGGCGTGTCGTTGGGGTGGGTTCATGCCCTGTGGTTGTGTTCATAGGAAATCGGCGTACATCCGGTGGGCGAGTGTGCCACGAAGAAAGTCTCGAATGTGAGGGAAATCCGAGAATCTCGCTGGAGCTTGGTGGCGGCGTGGATGGGATTGAGGCTCTTCGTCAACAGGGCAATGTCGTCAGCGTAGAGAGCGAGCATGGTGTCCTGCGCGGCTGGCACGTCGTCCGTGTACCAGGAGTAGAGAGCTGGGGAGAGAATACTCCCCTGTGGTACACCGGCGAGGATCGGGTGGCTGGATGACTGGACTCTCTCTCTACCCTCACGCAGAACGATCCTCCGTGGAGGAAGGCAGCAATGGTGAGTGCAATCTGATGCGGGACGCTGACGTGGAGCACTTTGAAAAGGAGCCCCGGGTGCCAGACGCGGTCAAACGCGCTGGCCACGTCGAGGAAGGCCGCGGCAATGCTCTCCTTCCTATTAGTGGCTGCTGCGACATAGTGAAGCACCCTGGCCACCTGAAGCGTGGAATGGCCACTGCGGAAGCCAAACTGTTCTTGTCGCGGCTTCAGGTGTGGCAGGAGAAGCGGAAGGAGCAGCTTCTCGAACAGCTTGGCTATCGAACTCAGCAGGGTAATGGGGTGGTATGCTTCGGCGCGGTGGATGTTCTTGCCGGCCTTGGGAAGCATAATGACCAGACCCACCTTCCACGCCTGGGGCAGGTAACCCAGACGCAAAATGGCGTTGAAGAGCCTGGCCAATACAGCTACGGTCTTCATAGGGAGATGGCGTAGGGCTCCATTTGTGATGCCATCCAAACCGGGCGCCTTCTTAGCCTTCAGACCTGCTATCGCCTTCTTGACAGCTGAAGGCGAGATGAAAGGTGGTGGTGGCAAGGATAGAGTGGGCGAGGCCAGGCGGGTCCTCACCTCTTCTTCCATCTGAGCATGGAGGGAGGACGCTCGCTTGGGTTGGGCCGGAAGTGATTCGCCAAATACTCCGCCAAGATTTCGGCTCTCTCCTCCGCTGTGTAGCGGAGGGAGCCGTCCGGGTGGAGAAGGGGGCCAGCTGGTGGACTCTTCTTTTTTAATTGGCTCGAGTGAGGTAAGAAGCGTAGTCGCACCTTTTATAAGTTCAGGCGCCCTACCACCTTAGACCATGTGACTCCGGCAGATCGCTGATTGGTCGAAAACGACAACCGGAAGTTTAAATCATTGGCTGCTAAAAGAGAAGTTTATAGCACACTCTCACAGACGCTGTGCATCGTCACATCCCAAATAATATTACTATTATTTAACGGCAAGTGACAGCCATCTTATTTGATATTGTATTTTTTTATTGCATTAAGTTATTTTTTAAAAGACAACTTTAATAACTGTTTTCAAAATTACCACAATCACTTTATGCATACTTTTCAATGCATTTTGTTTTAGACAAAATGTCACTGTAGAGACGTATTAAGCAAACATATACAAACAAGTTGAACAGATCGTCCATTTATTTTTAGAACATTTCCTACCTATTTGAACTTTAACACCTAAGCATATTTTCTTACAATTTTACTATGTTATGTTATGCTTCCTATATAATTATGCTTCCTCAGAAGCATAACTCATTCATTCTGTATTTATTTTACAAAAATATAAGCACATGTCGGTATTTACAAGATAACTGAGGTTACTATATTTACATAATGTTTATGACATTAAACTAACCTAAGAGCTCATTTACGATTATATATGCACAATGCATGTGGCTTATTTAAAACATAACTTTTTGCATCCAAAAAATATTGGTAAAATAAATTACTTGTCACAGTTGAGCTATTTCAAATCACATTGGTTAATAAAATATCATTTAGCCATATTTAAAAAAAATATTTTGCAATGATTAATAAATTTGACATCATTGTCAGTGATAAAAGCTACAAAATGTCCTATTGTAATATAGTGAGCATATTTAATTTTAGGATAAACAATAAAATAATTATTAAAATATAAATTAAGTGTATTAAGATAAAAAAACAAACATCATGTTTCATATGAATCTGAACAAATGTGAAATAATTTTGCAACAAAGTATAATATGTTTACTATTAAGTATAACATAATTATTTAAAATTGAAATGTTAGCATATAGAATAAAATACAGCTATGATATAATTTAACTTATCACTCCAATAATGGTGACATTTTTTTATAATTACAAGTAAATGTTTATATAGTATGAAAGAAAATGCGAAATAATCACTTTACCACACAAAAACTTGAGGCTTGCATATATAACACTAGAAATCACTTCCCTTAATTGATAGCTGTGGCGGAATTGTATGACATAACCTCACAACTACTATTTTATTATTTAGGTTTACCTTAATCTGCTATATTATTTAGCTAATTGTTTTAAGTCCATTTGTCTATATACAAGGATAATAGGAGCCAGGGTCAACGATGCCGCGAGTAGTGGTGGCCGTTGGTTGCCGTATACCTGTAGATAACAGAATTATTTATGAAACAAGTTTAGTTTATAAAAATCCTTTTTTTTTTACTTCATAAATTAACAAAATTTTAAGTAATAAATCAGTAAGGGCAACATTTGTCGGTTCAATTTCCATTCGGGGAATTGGTTACTTTCATTTCTTTACTTTGGTAACATAACAAAGCACAACATTGAGTTCCACTACTGAATGGACTATGAAATGAACTCTTAACACTAGAATTCCCCTTTTCTGGTCTTTTATGGTTGTTTTAAATAAATCTATAACAGAATTTACAAGTCACATTTACTTTTCATACAATTAATCTGCTAATAAATACTAACTATAAAACATAATATATTACTTGTTGGATCTTTTGTATTTGTTGCTATGATGCTTATTGAAGTGATGTGCCGGGCGACGGTCACCATGATATTTAAAGTTATTACCACCCCAATGCAATTTATTTTGTTTTTCCTGAAAATAACATAGTAATTACTTTTCATATAAATCGTAATAGAAGGACAGCTAAAATATAAACTTAATTCTATAATACCTGGAAAGGATTATATCCGTTCCTATTATTATTAAATCGATTATAATGATGAAATTTTTTAATTTTTTTGCTTCGGCCGCGATCCATTTCATCTGAGGCATCGTGAGCGCGTTTTCGTTCTTCGCGTCTCTCCTCAAAAACCTGTAAATTAAATTATTGGTTGGTCCACTAAGAATGTATAACCATCTAACAGTATAATATGTTCATTATGCACAGTAAACAGTATTTGACTGTGCTAGGGTCGATGATTCAATCTGAATTCCAAACTCTAAAATTTTCTTTCATTATAATAAAATTATTCTCATTTCTCATCATCTGTTTTCTTAAGTTTTTTGTACAATGTCTTGAAATCGAACATAAAGTTATCCGAATATCTTTAGACCGGTTTATTTTTGCTAGCACTGCTAACTGCAAAAAGTGTAAAGAAAAATAAAAATTCAATAATTTGGAAATATTTTGTCAGTACCTGACGCGACATTGCACTATGCGTTCCGTTCCAAGAAGAGACGGGCGCTCCGTAGCCGCGGTGAGAAAGACCGTGTAAATGACGCGCTGTCTCTATAGTGTTGGCGGGTGTGACGCTCGAGGCAGTGGTGGTGGCAGTGGTAGAGGCGGCGGGAGTGGCAGCGGAGGCCGGAGCGGAGGCGGGAGCAGAAGCAGATGCTTCGCAAGGTAATCCCACATTAGGTGAATGAATTGCTAGTGGTACAGTCGCAGGCGCAGCTTCGCTACGGTCGCTGACAGGAGACATACTACTAACACTTGTATTAGGACTCTCTTCATCTGTACGACGATCGTCTTTGTCTTTTATTCTGAAAATAAGTTTAAATTTGTTTTTGATATAAATAATGTATATCATGTAGATGTTATGCATTTTGATTATAATTTATTGAAAATTACTAGTTAAAGTAGAAGTGGTAGTTTCATAATTAAAGATAACTTACTTTTTATTAGTATCACCATTAAGACTAGGGCTCAACAAGGGGCCACTCTTTTCTTTGGAGACAGTCCAGGCATGGTGCATTGCTTTTGTCGTGACTATAAGGCCTTGTGACGACTCACACCGACTCGGCTTTGGCTTACGAGATGGCTCATCACCCAGTCTCTCACTACGTTCATCACTACTGGACTCTGAATCATATGGCACCAATTTAGAATTACCATTTCTTTGAAAATGATTTACAACATCTCCTTTATTCATTTGTTCCTCCAACTTCTCCAGTGGTGATTTTAATGGTTTAACTAATTTGCTCATTGTTACAGACTTTTCCATAGTTTTAGAACTTGTACAGCTTATAGCTTTGTTGTCTGAATCAATTTTATAAGTCTTTGGTTTAATGTGACATTCTTCAGTACCCTGTTTCTTTATGGTAACACTAACTTTTCTTTCTTCATCTAATTTATAGGAAGATTTGTCAACACTGCCATTTGCAACCTTGGGTCCTATCATTACTTTTTCTACTTCACCATTCTGTTTTACAATCCAAGGTTCAGATATTGAATTATTTGACTCCATAGATTTACTTAATGTTGAATTTAAAATTATAGGTTTCATTTCTGATTTTGAAGAATCAGAACTATTTGTGTTTAAAGGTCTTCTTTCATCATTTCCGTAAAATGTCAATTTAAGAGGACTCTTTTCTCTATTAAGAATATTATCAGAAAGTTGTGGTCCATACACAACATTAGAGGTAGATGCAGTTGGTGAGGTTGAATCTTCTATATTATTATCCTTCTCAAAGAACATAATATAAGCATTAGTGCCCAGTACAGCTGAAAGTGGCAATGGTCTAACAGAGCTGTCATCAAATTGGTAATAATTGCCATTAGGTGCTTGACCTATTGCAGTGTAATGTCCACAATTTTGGGAAGGCCCTAGATGAGTCACCAAACTTACTAATTTATATGACTGTAAGAAACAAAATAAAAATTATCTTACATATATTTACCAAACAATAGTGTGACAATTATTTTACATTTTACTTACTAGTTGTTGTTGACCCATTTTATTATACATATATTTGCTAAGATTAATCTTCTTTCGAAATTGAACATGTTTTGAGAGCTTTCCACCAACCAAAGAAAATCGTTTAAGAGCAATACAAAGTACCATTGGTGCTCTTTCTACAAAAAACTGTTTTGTTGCTGATACCTATAATATAAAATATATATATACATATCATGATTGTCATTTTCATTGATTTAATTCATAAATCATTAAGTCAATTATACCTTCTTGTTACATGCTTCACATTTGTATCCTAAATCTTCTAGTCTCTCCCTTGAAAAAAATGAGTCCAGTGCTTCATCTAATGTAGAGTGTTTTCTGATATCTAATAATAAGTCCTAAAAGTTATGTTTATTAATAGGAAAATATGTAAGAAAAAACAGTGTATATTTTTTATAATTGTTTCTAGGAGGACCTGGTATTGAGACACTCCATTCCTCAAGATTTGACTTGATATTGAGTGGTCGAACTTAAGACTAAGCCATCTTGCTGTGTCATCTAACTAAAGAGACAAAATGAAAGTAATTCATTCCCTGAATGGGAATCAATCCCCAATCAAAGCATTTACAGTGAGATGCTGTGGTGCTGCACTATAACAGCCTGAATGTATTAAAATATAATTACCTGGAAATGTTGGTAGGTTGTAGATAAATGTTGACAGGCAAGACAGCGCACAGTTGATCTCAGGTAACCTCCAAGTATTTGGTTTAATGGAGTTGTTTCTTTGCTATATTGGTCCAATTTATCAGAATTTAAAAATCGAGATAGGTAACACTTCTCCATTGCTTCCACAAGATATCTAAAAATATATATTAGGTGTTAGAATTAATTTGTAGCATTTTTTGAGATAAGATTTAAATGGAAGAATTTAATTTTTTTTTTGCACAGAGCAGAGTAGGTAGAGAAAATCAATTGTTAAGACACTGTTGCCCACTTTCCGTTGAATGCATGACATTGGACACATTGCATGTACACCAGAGTGAAGAAAATGGAGATATAAATTCAAATATTTCATTTCCCTAAGTAGAGATTGAACACACAACCAGTCACCTTTCACAATAAAAAATTAGGATATATACTTTGCCTTGAGTATGTTTATTGAAATGTTATAGCTGGTTAAACAGATGTGTAAAATAAAAAAATGTACTTTTATTCACCTTAAAAATTCATGGGCATCTTCTTGATGTCCTGGAGTTAAATGTCTACAAATAAGACGCAGTTTAGAGTACACTTGCCAAGGTTTGATGGATGCACTGCCACTTTTTTGTGTAGCCATTATAGTAGTCCGCATACCACAAATGACACAAGCTTCTAAAATAAAAAACAAATTAAATATGTATTACACATATATGAAATATGATACATCTGCAAGATATTAATATGCCATTTGTTTCTTACCTTGTTGGCTACATTTGTCTGCATGAACTGCTTCAGATACAAGCCAGTTGGCAAATGCGGGTACATGAAACATAGCTTGTAGAGTCGAGTTAAGGTAACAAGTATTGCCAACATTTTGCATGCCTGCACCAGCTGCCCAAGCATTCTGCCAGCCTAGTTGCACTTTCTCAACAGGAAAAAATACTCTTTTTGGTTTAGGTAAGCCTTCATCCCCATTTTTTGTACCCTCTGAAAATTTAAGTAGGTACATCAAAGTTTATTAAATATTATTTCAATAAGAAAATAATTCTACAATTATTAGTAAAAGCAATTGTCATATATTATAAATTACTTACATATGTGACGTTAAGTATTACAATTTTTCTATAGTAACGACATGTTCAGTGCCATAGTAAATATTGACATCACGAAAAGATAACCTCACGTACTTTCGTACATAGTATATGAGAACTACATAAAATAGGTTATATTTATAACAAGAACTTACCAACAGACTGACTGCTTGAATTGATTTCTTTTTTAAGAAGTTTACCATATAACACTGGTTTCTTAGGTCGTATAACCACATATTTTGACTTTAACCCATCTAGGACATTGCTTTGGTAGTCACCAGATTCTTCAAATTCAATCTTGGACAGTAATACACTTTTTGCCGATGAATAAAGTCTACTATCTAATAATGACGAGTTTTGAGATTCTTCACCCTTAAGAGATAAACGCAATGCGCTTGATACTGGGTCACAAATTGTAGTGGGCATTTTACCTCCAAAACTGCACTATCACGTCACAATATTTATCAAATTACAATGTTAGACATGACAATTAATAAAATCGAATGCCGTGATTATAACAAAAGATCGATTAAAATGACGTTTTTTAAAAAACCATGTGTATATCTTAAAATAATGAGTCCGAAACACGGAAAAGGGAAAACGCACACAATCTAACCATACGCGGTGGTAAAAACCATAAACTATAGACTATTAGCTTATATTCTAAGTCTATAGCTAAGATTTTTTTTTTTATCAGCCTATCGTCGTCTACTGCAGACCGTAGACCTCCCTCATCGAGCGCCGACCATCCCGATCTTGGGCTTCTCACATCCATTCTATGCCAGCCACCTTCTTTATTCACATGTATATCTATTAAATTAATTAAATATTATCCATTGCTTTGGGTCAATGTGTTCTCTGACTATTGACTATGATAAAGATTAGACTTCCATCTCCGAAGCTCGGAAGGCTCGGTAGCTCGGAAGCTTGGTTTGTAATTAATAGGTGCTGTACGATATTTGAATTTAGCTGGCCAAAAATTTAAGTTATAATTTACAGCCTGCCAAATATAATTTTTAAGTAATTAGAATTGTTGAATCATAAGGAAAGTTTATCCTTTGTCTTTAGGCTTTATCAATGCAGGCTATGAATATTAATTAGTATTACTACAAATTTTGAATTTTTAAAATAATAATCAATATTTTTAAATGGAATTTACTAAGTACTTAAAAATTGTATTTTAAAACTTACTTTACTTACACCTTGTAAAAACGACTTGTCTTGTTGTATAAACGGCTGTATCGATTGACTTGAAGCTTAAATTCAGCACATATAAACGAATGAATTGAACTATTGACGATCAAAACCTCCCAAGATATTTATTTTTTTATAGCAAAAAACAAAAAAAAGAACGCATTTTTTTAAATATCTACCAAAAGTCCAATTCTTGGGATATTCATTTGATGATGATGTTCATTCTGTGTATTAAGGCTTACAGATTAAAACGCCGTTTACTGTTTTTGTTTCGTAGAGGAAGTGGAAGCCCATTTTTTCGAGGCGGGGTTTTCAGAGCGCATAAACTCATGTTCTAAATTATATTTCTAACTACTAATTTATATTTATACTGTCAAAATATGTTAATAAATGAAAATAAACTTAATAAAGCTCTATCTATTTACTGGCCGTCAAAAAAAGTCCTAAAATATGCCTAAAGAACAGGCTGTCGCATGGGATGACTCCCTTAAAAGTAAATCCGATTAAAATATGAAATACGCCAAGCATTGAAAAATATATTCATTTTAAACTATAATTTTTACATACTAAAATAATATAGATTCCATCTTGAGTCACAACGTAATGACGCGATAAACAAAACTATTGGTTCATGGTTGCTCTCGCTAAGTAGGTAGGTGCCTACTGCCTACTAACTCTGTTGCTACTTGGCAGTTGGCACTTGCACACTGACATTTGTCAAAGTCAGCATAAAAACTATTAACCTGCTCTTTGAGCAGTTTGATTGAAGGTTTTTTACATTAAATGAAAATATACATAATCATTGCAAATACATGATATCAATATTTTAAATATCATATGAAAAGTGTTTACGCTTCAAGTACCAATTACTGTTTGTAACAAGCTTATCTTTGGGTAGGTAGTGAGCGCCGGTGAAATTGTGATCATGGCGAATCCGTCATCAGGCGTTGGTAAGATTTTCGTATTGTATACCATACCTATTTTTTTAGTGCAACCACTTAATTATGGTATTATAATAATAGATTTTTTGGCTTACCCTTCTTATATTTCAGTGGTTCCTAGAAATTTTCGTCTTCTAGAAGAACTTGAGCAAGGTCAGAAGGGAGTGGGCGATGGAACAATTTCTTGGGGACTCGAAAGCGATGATGATATGACCCTGACTCACTGGACTGGCATGATAATTGGTCCTCCTAGGGTAACCATTTTTTTACTGTATTAATGCAAAGATATGTTTAATTTATATATATATATATATATATATATATATATATATATATATATATATATATATATATATATATATTATATATATATATTATTATATTTTTT
>DWGR01001361.1:0-16464 GCA_018247715.1 Heliconius burneyi | reverse complement strand
CAAAATGTCAAATGTCTGCCAACGTTACATTCGGAGACATTGCGGGGAGAACAGCGGCGGCTCGTATATGAAGGTACTGTTATTATTATTATATGTAATATATATATATATATATATATATATATATATATAAAAAAAAAGAAAAATCGCATATAAATAATCTTACTGTAAGTGATAATTTACAAATGGCTCAGCTCTCATTACACACATTCACAACCAAAGTTCAAAACAGATACCTATTTCGTATTTAATATGAAGTAAATTAAGATATTTATTTTACTTAGGAATACGCCGGTTTATTATCCAATTTATTGGTTTATTTTTATATGTATTGAATATTAATTAAAATATTTAAGTTTCATCTTACATATTTTTTTAATCTTTGCACTTTCTCCACATTGTGTAAGTTAAGAGGGAGAGAATCTAGTGACTTCCATACGAGTACCTTATTCCTCCACCAACTTTTCCATGTGTCGTCCAAGTTAAATACATTGTAGATCAAATAGTCGGGCTCAATAAACTTGTGTTTAAATAAAAATAGCTTCATGTGTTTTTCCATATAGCAGGATAAGCAGAAGGTAAGACCAAAGCGGATAAAATTAATATAAATTTATTATAATCATTCTCTCTGAGTGAGGATCCGATCAACAACCATCACGCTTACAGACAGACACTGTTTCACTGCCAACACGGCTGTTAAGCTCGGAGAAAAAAATATTTCAAGTATAATTAATTATATTTAAAATACGTTTTATATCAAAAAATGTTTCATATTTGGCACTGCCAAAATAAGGCTTTGCGGTTGATATAAGGGTTTCAATGATAACGCTTGATGCAAATAAAATACCCATAAATCAAATACGTTAATATTTTTCGTGATGAAATACAGGCTTTATTTCATTTTTAAAAAGCAGTTAAAATTTTATTAATACAGTAAACATAGACATTATTTTTATCAAAGATCTCGTAAGTGGTGAAATTGTATTGAATAAATGAAAACATATTGATTTACTTAAAGTTCTCTTAGAACAGATAAAGTAATATACGTCATAATACATTGGATATTGTGCATGAAGATATTCGAATATTATATCACTATATTTTGCTGTTTCTTTACGTATACCTCTACTCTGAAAAGAACAAAAGCTTAGATGCCATGGCATTTAAAATAAATGTTGCTCTAAGAAACGATGTAATCAACATAGATACAATTAACAAGTATGGTAATATTATTAATATAGGCGTGTCATTTAAAATAAATAAAGGCTTTATCAATATACCTACATAGGTACCCGGTACAGGCTATTGAAGGGTTTGAAATGGAGTATGCTTTTGACACTTTCATTTCCTGGTTTAGCCTGGTTAGCGCGCGTCCCTTGTGGTCAGCGTCAGTCCTAGCTTTGATAACTAATATAATAGATGTACTATTTAAGCAAATATTTAATTTTAGATCTCGCATGTCTTGAGTTTTAATTTCCTTTCATCCCAAATACAGTATTAAGTAGAAATTGTTCGAAATAATTTGAATATTAGTTTTAGGTAGGTATAATATTTTCTTTAAAAGATTTAAGATAGTCTTTACGGAAAATTAAACATGGTTAGTGTAAAAAGGAAGTGTTAACCGAGTTCTGTAATTGGCATGTTTCCGAGTTACGAAACATTCACAAATCTGCATATATGTTAGTATATACCAACATTTCATAATCACGTCAATTGGCTAGTTGTACGTACCTATACGAGCAGATAGTAAATATGCAGTTTTTAAATTTATGTTACGTTCAAAACAGAATAATTAAATTTTATAAAAAATAACATAAATCTTGCTTTTAATTTTATATATCAAGAGCAAATAAAAATTAACATCCATATTTAAAAATATGGAAAATAAATTTAGTATTAAATCATACAAAGAAATAAAAATAGTCAGAGAATTAATTAAACATTCGAATTTTTACGAATAAGCTTTGTCTTTAGCACCAAGCCTCTTGGAGTTTCACATTAGATATTTCAGACCTTGGTTTTTTTTGTCACCGCAAAACACACTAATGATGAGCATGATGACATTCTGGACAACTAGGTAGGTATACTTTACATCAGGTATTCAACAATATTGGATAAATGAACGTTCAATTGTTAATTTAAATATTTTTTTAACTTAAATTATGCCAATTAATAACACGCAACGATATGCTATTAATTACAAATTACAATGTATGGATAGATGCGTCCCAAGACGAACGCTTAGGCCGGTCGTGCCTCTCTGTCGTTTGTTCCGCGCTATCGCTTGCACATTCGGCTCAGGCGGAACGTGACAATGAATTATGACGTCAAAATAATAAGATAACAATTACGCTTAACGATCAAGATTATATTGTTGAAAGGTTGATTTATATTGATTTGATAAATTAATTTACATAGTAATTGAATATTTGACTTCCATAGTTTCCGTCGGTACATATATATAATTACACAGGTATACAAGTATACTCTTAGTGTATTAGATCAAATGCCATTCACAAATATGGAATTTATGAATAACATTCCAATCCGACGGCAACGGCTTTGTACCGACATTCTTTATACATCGCATTGTCCGCGCGATATAGCGATTTGTTTATTTACATTAAGTAATAACGAATATTTTACATTTTTTAAAGATGCAATAAGAAACAACAAATTTAAAAGCAAAAAAAGAGGCCGTCGTATTCTGCCAGTCAACACGCAACGCCTCTAGAATTCGCCAGAAAGTGGGGAACGGAGTGTGTTAACACTAGGTTCCCTCTGCCTACCCTGCTGTGTGCGAGATTTTTTAAATTTAAAAGCAAAATCTTAAAATTGGAACTATAAATATTATCCGTAAAAGTTTCAGAAAACGTTGGCAAGTTATATTGTACAAATGCCTGGCACCGCTTTGTGTTCGCGAAAATTGGTCTGCACCACACCTACGCTTTTCAATCTCGTCCATTTTATTTGTACCCGACGTTTGAATTTTTAAACTCTGCACAAGAATTTGATAAAAAATATAGCTGTTCGCACGGATTTGATTTTATTAGAATGTATAAAAAAGAAAAATAAACATGTTAACTATATCTAAGTAAAAATTTAAAAAAATGGTAACAAATTTTTAGAGGTGCATTGCTGTTTATGATATACGTTATACATCATGATGTACATTATACAGGTATCTAATATCTAGGTCTCTCCAGCATTAATAGGGGTGACATAAGCTTGTGATTGTAAACGCGACAGGTTGTTGGTTCGATTCTCTCTCGAGGAAATTAAATATATACTGTTTTCATTTCATTGTTCTGGTACTGAGGCAAAGAGTGATATTGTGGTCCGCCACTTTATGCCTCCAGAATTAATACAGCTTACAGAAAAAAATCATTATAAAGTTATATTTGTAGTTCAATTTCAATAAAATCAACGCACACGTCCGCAAACATAAAGTGTTTGAATTTATTAACGCCGCACAAACAAAACCTATAAGTTTTTCATCTCAGTTTAATTATGCAATTTGGCAAAAAGTGAGAACTTGCAATACAAATAAAAGAAAATAAAACCGCAAAATATACATTAAAAAGAAAAGGAAAATGGAGATATGCCTAGAAACTTAAGTTTGTAATTTTTTTGATTGTACCTACTTCCTGAATCAATCCTGAAGTAGGTACAGAAGCCTCCGTGGGCGAGGCCCATTCGCATTTTGCAGGTTTTATTTAAGTGCACATAGTTGTTTATAATATCTTTAATTCTTTCTATTTGTTCGGGCTAATCTCCGGAACAGCTGTTCTGATTTTTAGTGAACCTCCACTTTTCGATAGAAGTTATGGAGCAACATAGGCTACTAATTCTTGTGAGATATTAATAAACGCACAAATATGCGCGCGTACGTATATTGATATGAAACAATTAAACATTTTTCTATTAAATGCGACAAATTTTGCGGGAAAAATCAAAGAAAATCCAAAAAGATTTTAATTGATATTTTATTACTTAAATAATAACTATTTTATAACTTAATAGAACTGTATATAGATAACCATACTAAAATAACCAACCAATCAATGAATACATTTATGAGTAAATAATAAACTAAAGCGAGCGAAGCCGGGGGGGCCCCTAGTTATAAACTAAACAAACTTATAAAGTAAAGAAACAATTCCTTCACCGAAATACGTATTGACAAAACAATACGGCCGCTAAACGACAGGACTTCATATCAGGAGACCCAATGATAGAATAGCGGTAATTAAACCTCTGGCCCTCAGGCTGCTTGTTCAGAAAATTGCTCCCAACGTTAATGGACAATTTTCATGATTGTAAGTCAAAGTTTTAATGATCATTTTGAAACTTCTTCGAAATGCCTTTAAAGTTTGATGTGATTGGATTTATGAGTATCTTTGAAGGTTGCCTCGTTTAAAAGTTTCAGATTTCGATGGTGTTTAAAAAAAATCAAGCTTACTTGAATTTATTCACTCTGTGTCTAGCTTACTGAGTACGGAATTACAGACGGACGTACTTAGTAAATGTACGGATTTTAATATATCTACTGTTTTCATATAAGAATTGTTATAATTATTATATTTTTTCAAGTACTCCATAATTTATCAAGAGCAATAAATTATGAAAGCCTTATAGCGTATTGCTTTATTGAATTGCAAAGGCGCTTTTCATGTAATATATGAACTTTGGACTAAAAATATTAAAATATAATAAGTTTTCAATATCAATTAACATTTTACAAATATGATACGTTATTAAAAATATCTTAAGCATTAAACGCGTTATCCCCATTGTTATTATATTCTGTAATTAAGTTATATTTTACGCGTCCGCTTCATACATTGCTCTGACGCCAAAAAGTATCAGAATCACGCTTCGACAGAATGTAATTACGACTTCCCTACCTGAACCCTGGCCGTCTCGAGTTTTAACTCATTTTGTTGCGTAACACAGTCAGGAGCAAAATAATTAACTTTCAACAAGTTTTCATAAGATTTTAGATATGAAAATATCTTAGCATGTTATAATTATTTTTATATACGATTTCTTTTTTCTTAATGCATCTTGTAAAGTAGAAATCAAGACGTTATCCGTAACAATATAATCTATTTGGCTATCGATATAGAATAATTGCTTATCTAGATTACTTTTAAATCCATACTCCCAGTATGCTATAGAAAAGAACGTGGAAAAGCTTGCATGTATATATATATTTTAATGATTTAAATACATCATAAAAATACACTTTATGACGCTTTTTTCCGTATTTACGTATGCTAACAATAAATATATATAATTTTGATATATATTTAAAAGCTGCTTTATATGGAGTTGAGTCCACTCAACACACAATGCTTCCAGAATTCGACAGATAGTGGGAAACGGAGTGTCTTAACATTAGGTTCTCTTCCTACCCTGCCGTGTGCGGGATACAGCGTGAAGCTGATTTTCTTTTTTTATATGAAGTTGAATAAACATAGACTACAGAGCCAAATAAGCTAAACTCGTAGATATTTTTTGAAAGTAATCTTTCGAATTTTTAAATTTTTCTTTTATATCATCGCAAAACAAATAAACACATTGAGAAGCTAAAAGTAATTTAGCTAATCAATCTCGACAATAACACCGAAGTACTAAGATAAATTCGCGGCACAAACGATAGTAATAACTTTCATCCAATAACATTAAGTAAAGGGTGTGATTTGTTATTCGCTGAAATGACGACGCGACAACGCTTCGTGTTACTTTATTGAAGAAGACCTTGTTTGCGAATTCTTGTCTATTTGTTATATTTCATGTGTGTTTGTGTCTTGCTCCTTGACGCCGTCGTAGCGCAGTGGTACAAGCGTATGACTGTAAACGCGATGGTTGTGGATTCGATTTCCTATTAGTTAGCTAGACATAGGGAGTGGTAGAAATGTTTTTTTAATATTTTCAATTCGGTAGAAAGAAGAAAAGAAGTGTCTCAACACTAGATTCCCCGCCTCACCTGCTATTTGCGAGATACAGCGTGGAACTGTAAAAAAATACTGAGAATAAATTCATAAAATTTGTATTTCTTTTGTTCTTAAACGTTTTATAAGACTATTATGAGAAAATAAGGATTTATTTATGCAAAATATTCTGTTTATCAACGCTTAATAACGCTCGCTGGTTGCTGACTTCAGAGATACTAAGAAAGATACAAACAAAATATTTTACGATATTTTTATTATATTGAAGGTTGAGAAACGTAGGAAATACTCAATATTAATATTTTTGTTAAAAGTTATTTAACAACAATAACGATACTAATTAACATATATAATTATAAATTAAAAAATAAAAAACAATATTTTTTTTTATTATAAATAAACTGTAACTCTGTATGAGTTTAAATTTTAATACTGATCCTTACTGACAATCTTTGGTTTATGAAATAGAAATAAAAAAAAGAAAAACAAAAGCGGGAGCGTCATGTGAAAATGGCCGCTCGAAAAGTCTGCGGATAACTTTCATAAATATAATACAAACAGTAAATAATATGTTGCTAAGTTATTTTTTTATATATTTACCTATATAAAATAAGCATAAAATGAATACAATTATTATAAAATCAATAAAAGTATTGAATATTTTTATATGTCATCTGCCATTATCGTGCAATGATGTCGTAGGCATTTTTATTAAAAAGTACAAATGCCTGGTATTTTAAGAGGCAATGGAAAAATCTTCGACAGTATTTTTACGACAGTATTTTTACGACAGTTAGGAGTAGGAGTATGAAAAGGTCTAGCGCGTTAAGTATTTGAAAACTGTACCCACTTCTTAGAACTCGCTTATACTGATTTCTATGTACAATAGCCGTACACTTATTGCTTGGTTCCTTAATCTTTTTACGCTGGAAACGCTGGAAAATGGATTACTATAAACGTACTTCCTTGCCTCCAAAGTATCGTTTTGGTATTGTTACCATATGTATGTCCGTAAATTCACAACAGTTTGATCTAGTTTAATATACTTATATGTATTTTTGTATTGCAACAGATAATTAATAGTTATACGTTATATATTTGTAGTTTAACCATCACTCACTATTTAAACAGCAAAATTTGTTTTCCTATATAACCACTTTACAAAATTACCGACATAAAGCCTCATGTCTACATACATATAAGTATAAAAATAAATATACTGAAATGACACTTTGTCCAGGTTGTAACGAAAGACATTATTCATGAACGAGCGGGTGTCGGACGAGTCCCGGGGGACGTGCAGTTTAATGTCGAAATTTGCATATCACAGTGTATTCTAATTTTTTAGTGAATTTATTTATTTGGGCTGGTATTTTCTTAGTGTTGGATTAAGTTGATTTCGTAGACAAAGCCGGTTTTCAAATAAGAATGGACAAAGTTTGTTAGTCTCAGACTCTCAGTTAATAGTTTTCAATTTATCATTTTACTTTTCCATGTAAAAAGTTGATTTTTCTTCCTAGAGTAAGTAAATTTTATTGTAAATTTTAAGAATGAACATAATTATTGCTTTACTACACCAATCAAAATTATTGCCAGCTAATGTAACAATAAAATTATACCATTGACTTGAAAAGAGCAACTGTTGAGTTTCTTGCCGGCTCTTCTCAGCAGAACTGCCTTCCGAACCGGTGCTAGCTTTTTGTTTATATGTTCATTCGACGATTCAAAAGTGCTTACATTAGTCTATTTGAATACAGAATATTTTGAATTTGGGTATACTTGTCCACATGTGTAGAATCTATATTTTGTTGTAGCTCATTTTTAAGTACACTTTCGCAACTATTATTGTATTTCCGCAAAGAAAAAGCACGTTAAATTAAAAATAGAAAATAATGAAAACATGCAGAGATCTCTACATTTTGCTTATTCTATACAAAAGAAAATATCGTCTCATAGCATTAAACGTTGAAAAGAAATAATAAGTTAAGCGACGGTCCCGCCGACGATATTACTGACACTTCCAAACAATTAGACGGGGCTCGTTAGCTTTATGCGAATTTTGAAGCTCATTCTAGTTTTGTACTTTACGAGTTTATAAAATGTTGATGGTAAATATAATTAAATAACTGTCTCGGGGGACTAAATAGAAGTGGGAAAGAGTAGGATTTTTTTTATTAATGATATCTTAGTGAGGATAGTCACAGCGCAGAAGCTCAAAGTGTGACTGTAAACGCGACTAGTTGTGGATTCGATCCCCAGTCGACAAAATGAAATGTTTATTTAAAAGCGCAAGAAAAGCGCGGCATTCAGCACGCAATGCCTCCAGAATTCTGGGGAAAGTGGGGAATGGAGTGTCTTAACATCAGGTTCCCACTTCCTACCCTGCTTTGTGCGGGATACAGCGTGAAGCTGATTTTATATCTTCGTATATTATGTTTTGTGGCGTACGGATTGCGATGGTTATGGGTTCTAATTACGCTCGTGTTAAAATTTGCATTTAGAACATAGTGTTCATTATGGTTTAAGGATTGAAAGACATGTATGTGGGTATTTATTTATAAATTAGATGTTACTTTTTTATTTTAAGCATATAAAAGCGATAATACAGTATTTTTCTTGATTGACTGTTATTAATTATCATTAACTCTATAAGAATTAGTAAATCTAATTAAAATAAATGAATCAACTGTTTCTTTGTACCTACATCATATATCCAAGTACAGAATATAGACGTTTCAAGATTTCACGTAATTCAACACATATTAAATTAGAAAAATTATGGTAATTCATCGTGTACGCCATGTCGCACAAAGGGTAAAGGAATAACTCGTGGGGCGTTGATGGGCCGTGCGGCTTAGAGATTTTTATTTGAAAAACTTTTTACACGCTCTACCCCGGCCCTGTCTGCGAACTAAGCAAATAACTTACTCTGATACACACGGTCAGCTCTAATGGCGAACCATGTGGTGAATATGGTAATTATTATTCTGGTAAATTTGTGCGTTTCCTATAAAATTATCTAGTTATAGGTTATTGAGGATTTTAAATGCTTTTTTTTTATTTTTAAGGCACAAAAAATATATTGAGAAGTTGGTGTCACGCAGCAGGTTAGGCAGGAGAAACCTAGTATTAAAAGACTCCGTTTCCCATTTTCCACTGAATTCTGACAGCCCAGCAGTGCGGAACACAACGCTGCATTTTGCCTCGACACCAGAGCAAAGAAAATGGAAATAATAAATATTCGATTTCCTCGTGTGTGAATCGAGCCCACATCCTGTCGCCATGATTGGCGACTTGTGTTATCAAGTTAACTTTAAGTGTAAACATTTTTATATATTTGTAGTTTTATACTATCCGTATAACTTTGAAATTAATAGTAGCTTACTCTTAGTAACTACTTTTACTTTAACACTAGATTCCCTCTGCCTACCCTGCTGTGTGCGGGATATAGCGTGAAGCTGATGTTTTTTAGTTACAACTGTTGTTCAACTATCGCTTTATCCGTGTGTCAAGTGCAAATAGCTAAAGCTGCGACTGTGGTGAACAAGGTTTAACTCATTTCCCGTACGATTCCAATATGTGCTCGGGGGTGAATAGAAAATCGAACTCGCCCGTTTCAGTGTGGGGATTATGCAAAATTACCGTCAAATTTTCATTTCACACTCTCTGATAGTTTAATTACTTTTGAAATATCACAATGTAACTTTTAAAAAAGACCAAACTAACCAAAATGGATTAAATTTGAAGAGCGTTATATGCTAATGGTGATTGGATAAACGTTTGGTAAAGAAATGCTTGACTATAAAAATAAAAAAATATTATCAGAAAAATACATAATAAAAAGGAACTTATACAAAGAGATTTTATTTTACAAATAGTGTTCTTTGCATACCAGACACACGAGAGAGATTTAGTTTTTTCTTCATATAAATGAACATTTTCATATGCTTCCTTTCGTTTCAGTTGCTGAGCACACTTTCAACGGATCTGGAAGAAATGCTATGCGAGATTTACGACGACGAAAATCTTACCAGGTAAGTTATTACTTACACTTAATAGATGGCCATAGTGGTCTGTTGAATCAAGTGGGAATTTCTAATATTATAGTACAATTTATTGAATTTAAATATATTTTTTTATTTGCCATGACGTGCATTAATTAAAATTTTGTGTTTTTTAATGTTTTATATATTACGTAGATGCCAGTAGTGGCGCAGTAGCACAAGCGAGTGTACAGTCACTATACAATGCGATTCGGTCGGACGGTTGTGGGCTCAATTTCACTCGAGGAAATCAAATATTTAATATTTAAATTTCTTTGTTCTGGTTTCAAGGCAAAAACGTTTGCGTTTTTTGTTGAGTTCTACCACTTAACACTCAATGCCTCTAGAATTTGACGGAAAGTGGAGTGCCTAGGCTTTTTGGCTGCCCTCCTAGATGCGGAATCATAAATCAAAAAATATATTAAAATCAAATATTTCGAGTCCAGTCGTGGCGCAGGAGCACAAGGTGTGACTGTAAAGCCGACTGGTTGTGGTTTCGATCCCCACTCGAGGATCGAAACCACAACAAAAGATGAAATATTTATTTATATTTATATTTTCATTTCTTCGCTCTGGTATCGAGGCAAAAGCGCGGCATTGAGTTCTGCCACTCAAAACGCAATGCCTCCAAAATATGGCAGAAAGTGGGGAACGGTGTGTCTTAACACTAGGTTCCCTCTGCCTGCTTTGCTGTGTGCGGGATACAGCGTGAAGTTGATTTCATTAGATTTATTTTTTCAAATATTTTTTTAAATTACCTTTAGGAATAGCAACAAACAAAAATTTTTGGATTATGATGATCATTTATGAAAAAGGTCGTTTGTTTCACTAGCAACAATATAAAAAAATAATTGAGTAACAAGACTGGTAAATAAAATTAATTACTTATTGAAATAAATACGACATAAAACTACATCAAGCTATTGGTTGAATAGCGAGAGCATTAAATTATAGGTACAGCGACGCGCACCGGCGAATAACAGATTGAATTACACGCGTTCTTGAACGACTCTTGATTTTAAAGTCCTTTGATATGTTCACCCTTTGGTCAGTGTAATGTTGTCTTAACTATAAAAAATGTACACCTAAGTTTGCTCTTTTTGATGAAATCGTATTAGAATGATTACTCCTATGGATACTGAACTACGCTAATATTGATTAGCTAGCGACCAGCTCTCGGCTTCGAGCGCTTGAACTACATAATTATTAACTTACTAATCTCTAGTCTGATTATATTATTTTTAATCTAATTATATTATACTAGCGGCCTGCCATTGTCTTCGCCCGCTTGCCTGGGTACGCTATATAATTGCGACTTAAACCATTGAATATAATATAGCGATATTTATATAGATATAGAGTGCTATATAATTTTCACAGGCGAAACTAATGCCTTGAATTCATTCAAACGACAGGAACTTTTTTAATGAACCGATTTTGATAAAACACACTTAAGGTGTTAAGTTGAGTTAAAACAAAGCAATTGGAGAAAGTTTGAAGTAAATCGGTTCAGTACTTTCATAAATTAGCGTGACTATACATACAGACAGACAAGAAATTTAAAAAAGCTTTCTATTGTTCTTTTTTTACGTGTCCTTCTATCCATTTCATTCAATAATATTAAATGAACAGACAAAATATTTTTACTCTTTTATTATACGAGATATTATATGGTATATACTGAGATACACACACTGATGAGTTACGATTTTTTTATAAGTAAGTATAGATATTTCGAAATCCATACTAAATGTATAAGCAAGTTGCTTTTCATATAAAAGCAAATAGAATCCAGTAAATTGAATATTTGGTTTCCAAAAGGAGTAAAAAAATGACCCTTTGTCGTCGTCCAGAGTCCAGACACACGGATTATGAAGTACCACAGACACGGTACCGCACGGTTATTCAATTATTACCTATCCTGCTAATTTGTAAGGTTTCTCTTTGCTTTTAATATTCTCATTCTCTTTGTTTTTTTTTTTAAATATAAATGTGTTCTGGACGAATGACAATTTTGTAGATTGTTTCATGAAAATCGGTTCTTTAAGAAAAAGTTATTGTTATTTGAATGAATTTAAGGCATTAGTTTGCCTAGGAATAAATTGTAATCCATATGTATATGTTACTTTACTTATAATAAACTCGTATTTGTTTGTGATAAATGTATATTTTTAACCGACTTTCATAACAAGGAGGAGGTTCTCAGTTTAATATTTTCGATTCGATATTCGATTCATTTATTCATGATCGATAACTAAAACCGGAGAGAGAGAATGAGGTAACTCATTTAATTGTATTAAAACATCGGTATGAGTTTGTGAATACCGACATGATCAATAGTAGATATGTAAAGCGTCCGCCGCACAAATCATAGCCCGCGGTTATAAAATCGACAAGCACTGTCCGTGCCAGCGCCAACTATACCTTGTTTAGAGACATTACACAATAGACTATTCTGATTTGCATGTTTTAGAACTGCTAATTCTAAATTTTAATATTATTTATGGATATGACGGTATTTAATACATATTTATGTAAAAATCTGATCTGATCTACTGTAGGACAGGAGCATAAGAATGTGACACGACGGTTGTGGGTTCAATTCCCACTTGGGACAGTGAATTATTTATTTGATACCAAAGCTAAAAGCGTGGCGTTGAGGTTCGCCACTCAATAAGAACATTCAACGGAAACTAAGGGAATAAAGTTTCCTAACACTAGGTTCCCTATACCATGCGGAATACAACACGCTGACAAAAATCAACAGTTGTTCAGTTCTTAAAGCCTAAGACGCCAGCTACGTTTGGACTTAGCCCGTTGCTTTTAACTCAATATTATGTATATAGCTAATTATATTACATCATTTTCCAAAATGACACTCCTAAGCTATGATCAGTACATCCAATATCCACCAGAACGTAGTATATACCAAAATATTTTCTCTACAACGTTGTGGGGACAATAATACCATTTGAATGCAGATGTGCTAAAACAATATCGTGGCTTACAGTAAAACTGACTTTATACGTCTGTCTTACATAAAATTCACCCGAAACGGAGATTTTCAAATAAAAATCTGGGTGAATCGTCTCAACACACCATCGCATTATGCGACCGATGTGAATTATCATAAACGAATAACGCAAAGGTAAAGTCTACCCTTGAATATACTCTTGTATGATTTTTGCTATGGATTTACGTATTTAAATTTTATATGGGTATCTGTATTTTTCTTCTATTTCGTCTTTATTTAACTGTTCCTGCGCCACTCAACACTTCGTGCTTCTAGAGTTAGACGGAAAGTGGGCAGCGAAAGCGTTGTAAAGGTAATAGAGTGTCTTACCACTAGGATCCCAGGTTCCCTCTGCCAATCCTGCTATATGTGGGATACAGCGTGAAGCTAAAAAATTGAGTTTCAGTGAAGTTGGATGCATTATTATCATTATTAGATACATTGTTATTAAAGTCTTTTAATTTTTTAGACTACCACTTGCATATTAATATTTAGTACATGTGCATAATTAAGAATTTAAATTCACTTGACTTTAAAGTGGAAGGCAGTAAAAAACTGATTCAATTTCATCAGCAATAAAACAATAACCAGCTAAGCTTTGTCTTGGAAAACTCATTCACTTCAACTTTTCCACACACAAGTGTAGTCAAACTCGTCCCGTCAAAAACAACAGAACACGTCTAAAACAGGAGCCCAAAGTTCAGAACAAAGCATTATGAATAATGAAATACAGCCTATATAAAGCATTGCACCCCACATCGAGTACATCCAGCCCTGTACTCAAAATTTGTGGTAAAATCCTCAGTAGGGTGTCGCGAGTAAAAAACGGGAACGCAAAGTGTTTTTTACGGCTTTAATACGAGTTTATTAAAATATTTAAAGCGTAACTTTAGCGTGAATTTCCCAAAAGACACTCGGAAAGGTCTCCCGACCCTCTGATATGGAAGTTTTAAGGATTTCGTGTGGAAATGATAAATTAAAAGTGCCGAATAAGCGCCGTCAGCAAGAGTTGGTTTAACGAGATTTTTTGTAATACTTGTGAAATATATCATTTACTTTTTATCTGAGCTAAGCTTTCAGGTTAGTGTGTAATATATTGGTATTCCAGTATTCTACAGCATGATTTAAAGTTACTAAAAATATTTTTATTTTTTTTTGTAATTTAAAACTCTTTTCAGACCTTTTCAGACCTTTTTAAAAATATTTTTAAAAAGATCTCTTTTAGTTTCCGTTAAACAAAGCTAAATTATTTTTCTTAAAATATTTTCCAGCTTTGCCTGCTATTTTTCTCTTATAATAATATTGCCTTTCTGGAATTAATTGCTATTATATTATGAATGGTCGAGAAAATGAATTGTCGTTGGAATGAAATCGTCTAAGGTTATATATCGAGCTATTAGTTCCAGACATATTGTTAGTGTGGGTGCCATTTGAGACCTGTTCAAAGTATTAAAACGCTTATAAAGGTATTATTTTACTCAAAATATAAGCACATTAAATGAATATACATATGAGCAGCTTTTTGTCTTAGTAGTTCATGGAAATATCTAGTAAGTTAAAACTTATAGTTTATGCTATAACTTATAATACAAAAATTATTATTATTAAAAAAAATGTAATCTGTTGCGTAAATTATAATATCAAATTATTCTATAAACTAGCCGTTAGCCGATTGAGATCTACAGTAAGTCTCCACATTGTATCCCGTAGTCCAGCAGAGAGAATTTAGTGTTGCGACTTAAAAATAATTCATTCCCCCGAGTCGAGATGAAACCGACACCACCACGTTTACACTGTGCCAATGTAACCTATATGAAATATTTTGAATAATTATAAAAGAAATATAGAAAAGATGTTTTTAATAATTACAATAAAAACATAACAATTTAATACATTAAGAATAATTAAAAATATATAATTGAAAACTCGACATAAATTCTATTTAGATATGAACATTGCAATAGCAGAACATGAATCCATTTTCATCATATTCTTTCGTTATTAAAAGCGAGCAACAATGCTCGTACTCTATTGTGTTGTACCTACATTGTAGCTGAAGCCTTTTGTGGTTTTGTGCCCCGTACATACCGCCTAGGTACGCTGTGCTTTTAGTTCTTAAAACCACCCCCGCCCTCTCTCTGTATTCGCTTGGAAACGGGATGTTGTATTATCGATAACTCAATCGTTTTGATATCGATATTTTTAATTTCTGCGTTAGTTGAGGTGAAAGTAGATTATTTATGAATTTTATGTTTGAATTCCTTTGGTTTACCAAAAAAGATTTTTTTTATGGTATGTGTTTTTAATATATTAGTGTACTTTGGTTGATGATTAGATTTATAAATACATATCAAATATTGATTATTTATGAAATCAATAAATTTATTCAAATTTCTATAGTGATATTGTTTTTTTTTTTAATATTATAAGAAAAATAAAGTAATATTTTTTTTTATTTATACAGACTATATACAAATAATAAACGTCATCACTAAATGCAGTACTTTTGAGTGATTGCGAGTGAACTCCACAAACAATGATATGTACTGCGCCCAAGTACATACGAGCACACGTATTCGAATATTGTTTGGCTTTGTTTACAATGTTTATACCGAATGGGCTTTCAGCGAATCGATGGCGCTCCTGTTTAAAGCCGACACGTCCGTTTTTGGTTTCAAAATAAAACCAAAACCTAAAAAAAAACCTAAAACACATGCTAGCTTTTAGAAAAATCGACTAAAACAACATTGATTTGCTTTATTCACAATGTGGTGAGGTATAATAGGGTTTTCATATTTTCCTGCCTCGTCTATTTATTTAACAGCTGGGTGCATGTTTAACTAAAAGGAACTAAACATTCGTTTAAGCTTTTCTTTTATATAGTTTTATGCTTAAATCTGCTTTTAAGTTTAAATACTCAGCCTTTTTTAGATATTCTTCAAAATTCAATGGAAACGAGGTCGCCCATAGAGCCGTTTCGCGGAATATTCTGCATCAACAAAAAAGAGGGAAATTGCAGAATACGGGAATGCTTTTTCTTATTGTAACCTTTTTCTGTTTAACTTCACAGTTAAATAACATACATACAATATATAATCTGTCCTAGAATTTTAATTATATAAAAATATCTATGCTTCCATCACTCACATGCCACTAGTCTTAACGGGCAGATGTGGAAGACAGACGAGTTTCCTATAACATAAATGAAAAAAAAAAACGATAAAGATACAGGCCTTTCATTAAGAAAGCATTAAGAGGCGTTGCTGTTTCGGATTTTTTGCTCTCTAGGGGAGAGTGTGGGCAATAATCATTTCCAAATTAACTGGGCTAGGGTAACCGCCGGCTGCGCTAAATTAAATCGAACGACGGCATCGAATGGACAACGACCAGACCGTTTACCCTGCGTAATGGCGTCATCAAAATATACGGCAAAAATGTGTTGCAAATGACA
>DWGR01001360.1:0-16468 GCA_018247715.1 Heliconius burneyi | reverse complement strand
GCAAAGTAATCAAATAAAATATTATATTTTTGATATAATGACATACTATTTATGCTTTATTCAGAGCCCACCAAAAGGCGCGACGATTCCATACAGACCAAAGCCAAATGTGGCCGGACCAGTCATATTAGCGGGCGGACAGGCATACACCATACAAGGAAACTATGCTGTACCTGCACAAGATGTGAGTAGCTTTCTAATATGAAATTATTTTTAAGATCTATATAATTTAATTATAGTTAGTAAATATATATGGAAAAATAGCTCTGATTAGTATATGTGTATAAGATTAAAAATTAAAATTATAAAATTTGGCAAATAAAGTAATGAAAACAATGATATGGAGAAAAAACTTACAGACTGTAAAGTTTTTTCTTTTCTACTTCTGTAAAGTTTTTTTTTTAAATAAGGTAGATGTCTAATCTATTAATTTATTAATAGTTATTATTTTTAAATGATATTAGTAGTTATTAATTTCTTAGAAATTTGATACATGATAAACCTTAGAGTAGGGGAGGAATTGCTCAATATAAGGAAAATAAACATATTGACTTTGGACTATTTAAGCTTGGATTATATTTTCTGGATGGTTATGTTATTATCTTATAGTTAAAATAATAGATTTTTACAATACCAATTTTGTGAAGGACTTTAAAGGAAAGTTCAATTTATAAGATGTTTCATTCTACCATTTTTGCAATTATATTATTTCTTATATTAAATCTATATTACATTTTGAATTCTAATGCTTAAATGGATACTACAGAAGAGATTACTAGTTTATACAAAGAGTAATACACATTAAATGCCTCTCTTAGGAGGTGGGAATTTGCTCTTGGTTAACCTTAATATATAATAATTGTGTACATTTAGGAAATGAAATATAGCGAATTAATAGTAATATATCGTTTTTTTTTATTAAAGTTTGTTGTTTTTATTTATTTGTGTATTAATATTAATGTGTATTAGCTATGTTTAAATAAATTGTGTTATTAAAATAATGTGAGACATGTAACCTGTCGTGATAATTTATATCGCACTTTACTTACATGTCATTATAATGTCCTTTAATAAAGGTTATAAGATTAATACAAGTATTAAATTTAAATTATAAACGTTGATTTTACCACACATCTCACTCTTATAGATACAGCGGGTTCAAATCCCATTCAAAAATAGATAAAAATGCTAAATTAAATGCTAATAGCTTTTTTCAATATACATATAAAAAAGGAAAAAAAAATAGTCCAAAAAAAGAACCATACATAGCTTAAGAAAAGAAAATGCCGTCGTGGCACAGTAGGAAGTCGTCTGACTATAAACGCGATACTTATGGGTTCGATCCCCACTCGGGGAAATGATTATATGTAAATTAATTTTATTTCCCCGCTCTGGTAGACGAAGCGCGGCGTTCTGTTCCGTCATTCAACACGCACAATCTCTTGAAAATTTGTACGGTGCGTGGGAAACGAAGTGTTTTAACACTACGGCCCCTTCTATACGAGAAAGAGCGTGAAAAAGAGCGCGGTAGTGACGGTGTGTATGGCAGGCGGTGTGCGCGCCCGTGTTCCCCGTGCTCGAGATGAAGCCGCCGCTGGTGGGCGCGCTGCCGCCCGCGCACCTGCTGCCGCCGCTGCACGAGCACCACCTCGTGAGTCACGTCCCCACCCCACCCGACCTCATGTACCCGCGACGAACTGTATTGTAGACCCGGGAGAACTTTACTACTCTACTGCCTATCTCTGTTATCTATATATAGTTAAGTCTATACCAATAATAGCCCGCGAGAACTTCTTCATATTTACTGCCCATTTATGTTATAGATCCGGGATAACTTAGTATTTTACCACCTAACCTATACCAACAACTATACCCGCGACAATCTTTACTACTTCTTAATGCTTTACTGCCTATCCATATTGTAGACTTGTGAAAATTGAAAAGAATTTACTTTATTACCAGTCTATAGTCCTAAGATCTGGAGTACCCTTCTCCACTGCGTATAGTCTATCCTAAGAACTTCCAAATACTTGTGAAAATATTTAAATATAATTCTGTATTTTATAGACTTGGGAAATTTTAATATTTTATAATATCTAAATTACATAAGAAAAGACTAAAATATTTAATTCACAATGGCTACATATCCCCTATAAGAGATCTCCTCTAACGTGTACTACTATTCTTTATGATATACTCACACTAGAAACCACTAACTATCTTGACTGTTACATTCGTGGCACTTATGTTATTGTAGATTAGAAAAATACCTTTGATGCCTTTAATGTTCTGTATTCTCTATACAGACATACATCTTTATTTAATATCTTTAATTTATTTGAGAAAACTTCTTTAAAACCTTTACTCCAACCTTTATTATATTATATACCATGAAGTACGTAACCATATTTTATGATTGTTTAGTATGTATGTTCGATGTGATGTTTAGATACCTAATGTGCTGTGATTGTTAGAAAAGTGCCTATAACGGTTTCAGTTTTTCATCTACTTAATGTCGATCGTTAATTACTTTAATCTATTGAAATATGAATGACTAAAATAAAGAGACGGGTGCGCGGTAACAAACTATAAATCTATGAGGTTGAGTGGGTTAAGGAGTAACTTTGTGATTGGTGCTGCCCCATATCCCCTTAAACGGTTTGGATTTCTTTCCATCGTAGTTGTAACAACTGAATACAAAATACTTAGATCTCCCAATGGTGTGGAATGTTATATGTTATAATACATAATTTACTTTGCGCTGGTTGATACCCCCGCTTTCAAATACATTATATATTCGGACATATCCTGCTTCGATAATGCACGTGACCCCCAGTCCTGTAAATTAGAGCGTTACATGAAAGTCATAACAGTAGATAGTATTCCATTTATCAGCACGACTATATTTATATACCCTCATTCATCGTATACAATATATTAGTAGTTACGAAGTAATATTTATATCAAGCTTTATCTGTTTGTTTTCTGGCATCGCCGAGACGACCAAAACATTCGATCACATTGAAATGGCGCAAAAGTTTTTATTTTTTAACATTCCTATACTTGCACCTATCCCTGTTTAGCCTCTTACCACGCCTCGTCTTTATTTGATACGAGTTGATTGTTCTTTTAACCGTGAAGTGCATGATGTACATGTCACAAGTTAAAGTTTTAGTATTCAACTCGAGTTGACCTCATCCTAGTTACATTTTGAAATGCATTTTTCACGGGCAGCACCACTCTAAACTCACAATGTGGTGTAATCGGGCTAAGGAAATTCGCATTTCTGTTCACTTTACTGGGTTCTATGTTAAATAAACTTGTTTCGGTATATTATTAATTATTTATTATTTGATATAAACATATTGAAAATGTAATAATAGTATTTAGATGTTCATTCTAAAATTTTATTTGTACCCAGGCGACCCTTTCCAGCGATCCCATCCCGACCATGACAACGAAGATGAAAACAAGCAGCTGGAGCTTGAAAAACTGTTGTTATAATATTAAAAATAGAATAATTTTATGACATCTGTGCTTTAATACGTAAAACGAAAACTTTGTGAAATATAAAATTGGCACGTGTATGTTTTGAAGAAGAATATTTTTTTAAATAATGAAAAAAGTACATTAAATTAGTAAAAATAAAAATATTTACACTTTAGTATAAAGTGACATACGCGTTGCTATGGCAACGCGTATTATACGCTTCAATTATTTCTCTAGCATTAATAAGATTGTTAACTTTTCAGATGGGTGGGTTAGCTAAATCGCCGCTAGCGGGTTTAGCTGCGCTCGGTCTCGGTGGTCTGGGTCCAGCGAATACTGGCGGCCTCAACCCAGCTGGTGAGTAAAATGGAAATTTTATTATTTTATCTATTTACTTATGGTACAATACCAGTATCAATAAACAAAGCTGTTATATAAACAGCTTTGATAGATATGAATATGAGTTTTGATAAACTAAATTAAAAGATTTTTTTTCATTCACTCTGGCTTGTCTAGAGTAAAGAACCTCTTTGGAACTCAATTAGTAGGAAGGCGTTTGAATTTTTTTAAAATGACACATCTCTATTCAGTGAAGTAAGGCCCTTTGCTAGGATATTCATTTCCCCCAAATGAAACTTAATGTTAAGACACTCCATTCTCCACTTTCTGGCAAATTTTCAAAACACTGCGAGTTCAATAGTGTACTTCAACGCCACGTTTTATCATCGCGCTCACAGAGGCTGTGCCGCTGCTATAGATATTTCCTATTAGGTAGCGGATCCTAACCCCGCATTATATTTTAATGAATATAGATAATGGTGTTTGTACAGCGTTGGCGGCGCTCGCCGGCTCTCAGTTACGCACCTCGAGCGCGTCCCGCAACCAACCCGCCACCAACCAGCAGTCGCACGAGATGACCGTGCCTAATGAACTCATTGGATGTATTATTGGCAAGGTATGTACATTATTTACTTATTTAGTTTCATATTTCGTCCCGCATATAGCAAAGTAGAGTGGCGGAATTCAACACCGTATTTCATCAACTGAAATGGGGAGATAAAAATAATTGTAATCCACAACCATCACGTTTGTAGTCACTTGCTGTTCTGCCACATTTCTATATATAAAAGGACATGTACTGACTGACTGAGGGAAGACGCACGCACAACCGCTGATGGTAGAAACGTGAAATTTGGGCAGATGTTTATTTTTGTAATCTGGACATCCACTAAGAAGGGATTTTGCTAAGATATTTTGACAAAAAAAATTAGCATCGATATTGATATAAAATTTAATTCAGACTCTTAAAAATATCCCATTGAACACGTATTTCACGATTTATTAGAATTAACCCCTAAGGGTAAAAAGCGGGCTGCGCGCGTCCACTACTGAAATATCAATAAGAGCAAAAGCGTAGAAATTTTTAACAGATCTATGTCTTAGGATTACCAACTTACAAATGTTAGCTCTATATTCGTTTTCATGCTTTTTTCTTAATTGTAAATGTAATTTTGTAAATATAATGTCACTTTTACTTATTTTCATAAATAAGATATGTAGAATTATAATTTTAATTTTTTGTTCATTATTTTTAAAACAAAATGTAACAATTAACTCTAGGGCGGCACCAAAATCGCCGAAATCCGTCAAATCTCAGGCGCAATGATCCGGATATCGAATTGCGAGGAGCGTGAAAGTGGCAGTACTGATCGTACTATCACAATATCCGGCAATCCCGACTCCGTAGCACTGGCCCAATATCTCATCAACATGAGGTAAGTCATATTTTGCAGGATATTAAATTAAAATAATGGAAAATGTACCTCTCTCTCTTCCTCTTATACATTTCCTAATATCTTGTAACCCATTCATCCATAGTGATGCCTTAGCCCACCTTTAAAGAACAGTTTGTTTGATTCCACCTGAACTTCCTTTGATTTGTCTTTTACCTTTGTTGGGGCGTTTCGATGACTTAGTTTGATTCTTTATTATTATTGTATTAAGTGTATGCGTCTGGTCTTATATATGGTGTTGTGTATTTATATGTTTATGTCGAGAAAAAATGAATGGATAAATTATGTGATAATAAAATGTGAAAAATATGTGCACATCGTTTTTGTGAATAATTTAATAATTTTAAAAATTTAAATATTTAAGTCACAAGTCAAGCTAAAGCCTAATTATATAGTTTAAAAAGTTAAATTGTTATCAACATAAAAAAGATAATATATAAATACTTTATTTGAAAGTGAATGTTTCAATTAATCCAAATTTGATTCGAGAAAATATATTAAATACGTAATAGGTATGATTAAATAATCATACTGATAAATTACTACTGGCAGTAAAAAAAAGAAGAAAAACATGAAAAATCCTTACTTATTTAAACTATTTTATGATGAAAAGACCTGCTCCTTTTTAAAATATTGCAAATTATAACAATTTTCAATTTATTAAAAGTTTTATTTCACACTTACGAGTAAGTATAAAGATAATTAATTATATTTTTATAACAATATTTAATATCTAATTTGTATAAATTTATAGATTCTACCCATACCATACATCTATAACTGTGTAACCTATTTCGCCTTTTATGAACATTACAAAAAAAGAAATAAAAAATCTTACCCTTTTCCAATTTTTATATTTCTGGCCAGTTTCGAGGTGCTACAATAAATATGTTATTGCCTAATGAAGTCTGGATACTCCGAGTTAGTTTTTAACACGGATTCCACATAAGCACGAATGACATACCATGAGTCACTGCGAGTTTTTTGAAATTTAGCATGTCCAACAAACTGCAGTACCTCTTAACTAACTTAAAAATCAAAATTTTTGAAGAGGTTGTATTAGGTGTAAACCATGAAGGCAAAGAACTGCCTTCTTGCCAAAAAAGGTTTACTATGGCTCTAAAATTATTTTATTTTGACTCTTGGAATCGAATCCGAACTTTTTTAATGAAATACTCATTAGACAAGAAATATAGCTTATACTAATGTAATCACAATAGTTAGTTATTTTTAAATTCTATTTTTATTGAAATAAGAATGTTTTCAATGTCGTCAAGTTTAGTCTCGATCGTAGTGCCAGGAATGTAAGGAATACATAATATCTATTTAGGATTAATGTTATTTCATTTCTATAAAATTATAATCACCCATTCTTTATGTTATAAAATAATGATATCGTAATTTAACTAAACTTTATATAATGTAAAAAGCAATGCGCAACTCCAATATATGAGAGCGGATGCCAGTGGGAGTAGGCTGTAGGGTACATCCGTATATCGGTCGGCATCGAGACGTCCCGCCTTGCCTCGCCCTACAACGCCTACATCGCCCTGTCCCGCGCAGTGTGGAGCTACAGAAGGCGAACCTGGAGGGCGGCGCGACGGGCGCGGGTGGAGCGGGCGCGGCGGGCGGCAGCGCGGCCAGCCCGCTCGCGTCCGCCATTCCGCTGGCGCAGCTGCTCAGCAAGAGCGGGGCGCTGGGTGCGCTCAGCTCGCTGTCGGCGCTGGGCGGACTGTCGGACCTGCTGGCGGGCGCCGCACCCGTGCAGACCACGGGCGTGCACCGCGCGCACAAGTACCGCCGCGACGACGACCCGCCCGCCTCCAAGGCCAAGGAGCGCAACAAATACAACCCCTACTAGATCCCTCTGCTCTAGTGTAGACCGCTCGATTGTTATGTAACGCAAATTTTGTCCAATTAATATGTCTTCTCTAAGCGTTGGGGGGTCTCCGTGGCCAAGGAGAGCAAATAACAACCCTCATTAGACCTAGGCCCTCCCACTCCAAAGCACGTATCTAGTTGCTAGCCTAGTGTACACTGCTCAAATATTACATGACGCAATTTTTAAAGATTTTCTTTGGAAAGATTTCAACCTGCATCCCTCCTCGTATCTAAACATTGCCCTTATGCGTTGCTATTCTATTCAAACTAACCTACGTTGAAAGTGTTTATTGAGATGCACAGATTTATTCGTATTTTTCACTCTTATTTTAAAAGTTAGAGTGGGGTGAGACAAATTTTACCACCACCAATATAGACATATATTTAAAATGTTTAATTGTTTCTGAGAAAAATTGCTTAACAGAAAAATATAAATAAAAATTAAAACTTAATTATCCTTTTTAAAGTTATATACTACATGTAAAGGTCTGATGAAGAAAAAACAAGTTTCTAATCCAAGTAATCCAAGCGGCCCCCCCTAAATTTTATTACATTTATTCCTATATAAACAATTCAGACATAAATAGTTTCGGAATAAAGTAGCTGTGACATACAGACAGACATGACAAATCTATAAAAGTTCCGTTTATTGCTATTTATCTAAAAAAATTCTAAAATAAGACGCATCGTACATTACAGGGACTCCCCGTAAAAATAGTTAATTCGCTAGTTTTTTGGTTAAATAATAAAACTATGTTACGTATTTCGTAATATCCTCACTTCCTAAGCTGCGTTACGTAATAGTTGAACGCCCCCGATTGTATGCGATGTGCAAAATCAATGAAATATTGTTTAATTTATAATTTTACGAGTGTATTAATATTTGTTTCGAGTTCGTAGTGTGTCACGTTTGAGCGTGTGTGTGATGCACTTTGAATTTCGACTCTCAAAAAATTTAAAAGACTGTTACGTCTACCTAGGTATATACAGGTTGGGAAGTAATAACTTAATACAAATTTTCTATTTATATAGAATTTGTCGTTTACAGACGTTTGTATTCTTTCTTCCATTTAGCTGTCAGTCGATCTGACATCTTAATAATTGTTCATGATGATAACAAACAAAGGTTGTTTGTATGATTGAATTGAAAACGATTATTTATTTTCTATAACGTATAATATTTTAATTAATCACTTACAATATTCTCATTTCAATTCAAGGCACCGATACTAATCGATATTTATGATTCAACCATAAATCGATAAAATTACTCACTTAATAAACATCGATTTTGTATTTTAATGAATAACATATAGTTAACATTATATTCTCAAACTGCCACGTTCATCGCGTAATATAATTACATATATTTTATTACGATACAATTGGTACTATTTATTGCGTTTGCCTGCAAAATAGGTAGGCTAGTAACATTTTTCATGACATGGTATAAACAGTAAGGTAGAATAAATTGAATATTTTTATAATATATTCAACAAAAATCGTAATCGTAAATCGTATAAAATAAATTTCTTTTCAATTATAGAATTTGCGTTTTAGTGTTGTTATAGCTTAATATAACTTGTAAAATCTAAAGTGTTTATTTTTTTTTTGAAAATTGCCCTACATTTCAATAGAGATAATATATAAAGAGATGAAATTATTTTAATTTCCTTGACATTATTGATTTTAAACAGAAGGTATGGAAAAAAAATCAATGGTATTATGAATAATGTCCGTATTATACGAACTGTATTGTTTGGTCACTATTATATTATCTCTATGAACTGTAGATTTTCTTTTTTATTACTTTTCAATCTGCATGTTTACTTTGTAGATGTTCATTTTATTTATTACGTTTAAATTATAGTTTATAGTAAATAAACTTTTATAATTAATTTTAATACTGTAAATTATAGCATTTTGTGTCTTGTATTATCCAAAGAGGACAAAATAATTTTACACATTTTGACAAAAGAAGTATCAAAAATCATTAATTTATTCCTTTTTTGGGTGTGACTAATAAAAAACCAAAAGCAATAGACATCTAATAATATCTAGAAATGTGACAATAGTAGAAATTACGTAGAAGCTTAAGCTGTAGCTATACAGAGTGCTTCGCGTTTTAATGATTGTATAGAAGGCTATTGTAATTACAATACAGGGTGTCTAGCGAACACATCAAACTATACTTCGAAATAATTAAGATGATGCCACATGTTTTATTTTTTATTTAATACAATATCTAAAAATGTTATACTCTTTTATCTTAGAATTGTGCACTTATAGCATAATTAATTATCGTTGTTTTTAATATCATTGTCGTACTGACCAGACTAATTAAGATACTAGCAAAATCACGCTAAGTATAAAGTGATTCGAAATTCTGAGCTTAATATGTCATTTAATTTTTATTTTTTTAAATATTTTGGCGTTATGTACAGATCCCATGGAAAGAAGGAAAGTGGAATACCCACTTTCCTTTCGAAATCGAGTAAAAGAAAATAGGTACAGTAAATAATATAATTATATAAAAGTACCGTTATTAAAGTTACTGGCAAACAACGCACAGACGAAACTAGTGGATTTAGAAAGTTTAAATCATTCAATTACGTAGGTTAGATGTGCAAGAGAGCACTAAAAGAGGATTTCTCAAAATTTCTACGGAAACGGGATGACGAGAGTGACGAATAATTCGTGTTTCACGTCTAAAGGTTTCCCGTTAGTACGTTGTTTTATGCTCAAATCATACCAGAAGATATCCAATTCTGAGATAAAAGATTTCCCGAACCAGATTGATTTTCCGAACCTTATGGAAGCATTAAGAAAACATCTCAACTTTTAATATTTATGAAGTGTAGTTTGATGACGATAGATGAGTCAAATCTCTGTATATTTTTTTAAATTAACCTAGATCGTCGTTTATAAGAATTGAATATATAAAGAGCGGTTATTTAACTGGCAATTTTATTGGTTTATTTATTTTTATTTTATTTTAAGGTTACGCGACTTTGAGTTATATAATATAATCGTCATAAAATCGTGTTATTCTTTCATCTACACTTAATTCTTCTCTTTTTACGATATAATCACTTGTAAACACGCTTAAAAACAAATCTACAGCACTGAAAAAAAATCGTAATTCTGTCGTTTGCTTGGCTTAAAAGCCACCGACGCCGAGAGACGCCTATTAAGCTTTTGTAAGTAGATTTATTATTAAGCGTGCAACTGTATTTACAGTTTCAAGTCATAGGATAGGCGCTGTTTAGAACGGAATGTTTTATATTTTATAATATTATAATGATTGATTAGTTTTTGGAATCTGAAATAGTAATAGAAAGCGGTGAGAATATTATATTAATAACAACGTTTTACCTTTACACGTACGTCGTTAGTTAGGGCGAACTTAAAATCGAGGTCCAATTCGAATGTTTAAAAGTTAGATATAGTTCCAGGTGAATGCGAATTATTTGCCTGCCGGTATAATTTTATTTGTAATTTAAAAATCATGTTTACTTTAAGATAGAATTTCTTTTCAGGAATCGTATTCGCTAGTATTGTTAAGAAAAAGTGTTAAAAACTTACTTAATAAAATCATAATAGAATGTGTGTTTTTCCTTACCCTATTCTATTCTATTAATATTATTGTTATACATCATTTTTATATAGTATGAAAACAAAGCTTCCTCTAGATCCACGCCAAATTCCCGTCTCAGATACTAAAATTCCTGAAAGCTGAAATTTGGTCCATCGAGAACCTTCATCCTACAACTGGATCATCCAAACTCCCGGTAAGATTTTTCTTTCCCTACATTTTAATTTGTTTCCTAGATTGTCCACTCATTAATTAAAAATTTGTCCCTCCTCCAGTTCCAATAATGTTTACTTTTTATTCTATCATTTTAGTGTTTTAGAAACGTTACGAAGAGTATGTTTTTTATTAGTTTAGTGTGAATATTTTATAAATAATATCATTACAGAGTAACGAGCGACGAAAATTGAAGAAAGACCTCGAGATTTTTTTAAATAAAATAACATAATTAAATCCCATAGATAATAAATATTTATGTAGTACAATGACAGCAGTAATGTCTTAATAGTAATAAGTGTTACCGCATTGCAGGATCACAATGGAGACGGCGGGCGTGCCGCTGCCAGGCTACCACTACATCGCGCCGAACCACATCGTCAAAGCGCCGATCCATTGAATGGGGCTCCGCGGCCAGACTTCCTACGTTGCAAACAAATTTTACAACACTGACCGCTACTACATCCAACCGCAATACGGAAATCTGGCTCCGATGTACTTTTTCAAATAAAAATTTTGACCAAAACATTCGGTAAACAAGAGGCGAAGCAATTGGCACATAGCTGAAACGTATGTTTACATTTGTTACGAGTTTATAAGTATTTTAGATATTCTTATATTTATCCTCCGGTCGAGCGCTCGGAGTACAACTGTCACTCAGACGACTGTCGAGTATCGATTTTGGCACTTTGATTGGAAATCTAAAGGACTGAAGTTTTGATTATTTACTCGGTCCGTGAGCAGTGCGTTGCTACGACGTAGATTAGGGTTGTCTACAATTCGCCTTCGTCCACTGCTCAGGGATTGTCTCTGGGGTCAAGCGCGACTAAGCTGATCGAATTTACTATGGATTTAAGCGGTCACGGTATTCTCCACATTCGGTTGGATTTAAGATTATTTATGGTCGGTGAAGATCGCATATAAATGAATCATTTGAAATTATTTACGAGAGTCGACGTACATTAGATGTAGATGCGTTACAATCGACCTCGGATTCGCTGACGTAGCTTAGTGTTAGATTAGCGACAGAGTGAGAGGGTTAAAGACAATATTTGTAAATAACATAATCGTAATTACCTGGAAAATTAGGTGTTACAATAAGCACTTCTGCGATCTCGTATTTAATGACAATTTAAAAAATGTGGATTTCTGTGGTGTCACCTTTTAGGGTAATTGATATTTTGGTAACAGTGAATTTTAAGGCTAAGTTATAAATAGCAAATACAAAAGCATGAAACTCTGGATAGGAAATTATTAGTAGTCTACTAAATTTAAACATTCAAATTAATTTATTGTTCAAATAATATTGCTTAGTAATCGTTTACTTTAGTATAAGCTATTAATAAGTTTCGTTTCCTGATTTTTTTATATTTCACATAGAATAGAAATTGTCATTAAGTACCGGATTGTGAGATTAACAAGTGACGTCGCGCGAACGTGACGTGGCTTTACGAAACCGATGGGATCAAATCCTTTAAGAAACTTACATTAACAGAGAAACGGCGGTGAACTGAAACATTCAGTATATTATATTTTAAAATGTCGTCTATTATCACAGAAAAGACGTTAGATGTAAAATAGTGTTACTAAATGTGATAGCCTTCTAATTTATTTAACATTGAAGAATTCTAACATTATAAAAACCTTGTGTACATCGGCAACAGCGTTAAGTCGAATAATATTGGTCCAGGGATCAAAGCCAAAGATTGTTGAATTTGTTTAACATTATTGATGTTGTGGATTTATGCTAAATTATTCTGGAAGTAGTTACATTAGTGTTTTAAGAACATTTTATTTCGATTACGTTATCACCCTCTCCAGACTGCTCATGGTATTTAGTGTTAGATCGAGATTTTAGATAGTATGTGGTAAGCGACATAAAAAATAAAAATAAAAAAAAAGTTTAGGGTAAAATAGATTAAGGTAAGTATAGGACCAGTGTAATAACATGCTTTCCAGTGAAGTATTTTTGATCTTTTAGAAAAACTAGTGCCACATTTTATTAAATATTTTGTGCCAAAATGCAACCATGCCAAGATATGCAGGTTTATCTTTATACAAGACATTTCGTCGTTGTGTCGTTTAAACTTATTGAATATCTCACATATTAAACACGTTCGGTTAAACCACAAATAATATTATTTTGCACCCTAGATTAAGATATTTTCACGGTTAGAGTTAATAGTCTCGGAACATATCCTAATACATATTATACCCCTTACGTCTTCCCTTTCAGTATTTCATTACGACTTGAAATATTTGTGCCAAATATATATTATAAATTATCTGTTTTTTTGTGTTTGTGACGTTCTTTATATACAAATAATAATGTCTATTAGTGCTAGTCAAATTGGTCTGATATATAAAAGACAAAATGTTATTTAATTAATTCTAGTCAAAATTTATTTCGATCGGTAATATTATTATTTAAATTTTTAATCATATTTTATTTATTTGTGGATGTCTAAATTTGATGTTAAAGTATATTTGCGTGCTCTCACTTAAAGTATTTTTATCTTAGCAATAAAAATGATAAACTCAATTATTTATAAAAGAAAATATACAATTAAGACAATGTATAGAGCTTTTTAAATTTAAGTAACACGCAGGTAAAAGTAGATTATAATCTATACAAATAACTGTGTAACGATAAGAGTTGTTACTCAAGAGAGAGAAGAAATTCTATAGCTGTGATGAACGATTGAAATAGCACTTTTGTGCATGCTACGTCAGTTTAAACTGAACAAGTGTGGCCATGGATAATTCTAGGCTCTACTGTGGACTGGGTGTAGATTAATCCTTAGAGCTTCAGCAGTAGGAACCACAAGGATCAGGGGGAAGATCCAGTTCCACGTCGAGCGGTAAAGCAGCTGTTTATTGTTTAGATTGCTCATTACGCTACGGCAATTGTAACGCAGATACTTTCTGATAAAAAAAAATGTATTTATTAGTCTATTGGTGTTGTTAAATTATACATCTAGTACAATAACATAATATATGTACTATTTTCACTTATATAAATTATTTGCAATACAAATAAACATCCGATATTGTAATCGTATTACTTAAGTATTATTGTTACTGTTATTTTGATTTGCTCAATTATTTAAATGTTTATGTAAGCTAGATCTGAAATGAAGTTAATTTTTGTTGGGCATTTGAATGTAGCTTAAATATTTGAGACGCGAAACGTGTCTATTTTATATGTGAAACTTTTACATAAATGACAAGAACGGGCTGTACGCTGTCGCTATACAAATGCGATTTAAAAAAAGTTTTTCTATTTGTATTTTGCGTAATTTAGTTTTTCTTCAAGTACAAGCACACAGTACACAAGCCCTGTGACAAATATTTTTTTTTATTCGATACGTCTATTTTGAAATTGTGTTGCTATTTAAATTAATTATTATATAAAATATTTTATAGATACGTGCCTTTTTATTTCTTTATATCGCTTTGTTGGAAAATCTTTAATTATTAGCCTTTTATAGACAGGGTCAGACTGCGCTGTATAATAGTGTAATTAAAATCAATTTTAGCAAATATTTACTAAATGTAATAGTAAATTTTTATTCGTGTTAGCACCTGAATTTTTTATTGTTATGCACCTTTTTGGAATTCCCTCTATGAATTTTGTGACTTTTAAGACGAGTTAAAATTACTAAATTAACGGTTAATTAAATTGGAACACGTTCATTCCTAGTAGACTGCGAACATTTGAAAGGGGAACGTTATTGTAAAGTATAAATGAATTTTGTACCTACCTTCAAAAAGAATAATGGAATAACTGGGTAAAAAGGGTTGTGTAGCTTGTTGTGTATATACATACAATATTCAACTCAATATAAATATTCGCTTTATTCTTCAAACACACTTCAATTCGGAGTTACAAATCTCGATTTATAATATTGTAGAATACCAGGGTAAATAATAATAATGATATAGTCGATATAAGTTTACTTCACAGACGAGTTTAAAAACCACTATACAAATAATTCTAAAGCTTATTCTGTTGTAAACTTTTGAGAATATTTAAAGAAATGTAATTAGAATTGTATCTTGTCTTTGTGAGCTAAGAGTGAATACTTCAACTTCAAGACATAGCTGACGGAGTATACGGATGCTTGGCAACTGAGAGTAGGCCATGTTAATTTTCACTTCATTTAGCAATAAATTTCGTACTTTCGACTGAGTATAGTTAAGATCATCCAAACAATCTATGAAGAAACTGTCAGTCTTTGCAATTTTATAAGCATTTAAATTTTCTTTGTAACCTTCTCGAATAACATTGTAACTCTGTAATCTCCATTTACTGATATTTGATGCTACCAAGCTCCTCTTCATAATATATTGTGGTGTTCAAGTACTATATATACATTTTGATGTATTAATTAACAAAGGAGTCGTATAAGGCTCTGTCGCAAGTAACGAGTATGTGAGAGGCAATTTTATTTAAAGAAAGCAATAATTTACTGTAATAAATTAATTTTACAATTATAAGACGATTTCGTATTTAAGGTCTCAAGTGCACACGAAAATTTTGATTGAAAATTTGTCTGAATGGATGGAATTTAATGTTTTACTATGAGGTCGTCTTTTGATGTTTGACTTGTACTTGTTACTTGTTATCTTTATATGGTAAAATTTACCTGCCGTAGAACATCTGGACAAATATTGTGGGTAATTTCGAAATTTATACGTATATAAAGAAAAAGGGCAGAGTCTTCGGTAAACTAGTTTAATTCATTATTTCTTATTTTTTGCAAATCTTTAGTGGTACTATAGATAGGTGACACGTAGATCCAACAGTTAGATTTTCACTTGTCATATCTTTTAAATATCAATGTAATTGTCGACATATCTAATCGTTTTGTGAATTGAATTGATTAATGTTAATAAATAAATGTTGTACGTACGGTTACAGTATACTGTCATTATGGTTAGTTTCGATATAATTCATGTTTGTTTTCATTATGTTTATTCAATAAAGTGTGTAAATAAACAAAGTATTTTATTTCACTAACAAAATTTAATGTTTAATCCAAATAAATATAAATCAAGTATATCCTGGAAAAGATTATTTATTTATTTATTTTTAAACATAAAAATATTTCCTTTTTGCAATAATACGTCACATTTTTAAATTTCATTGGCAGAGAGAAGTTTTTGCAAAGACACTTTTATTGAAAATATTTCGTGTTAAATAGATCAATAGGAACTCGCAGCGTTGTGCTGCTGCGCCACGGCGCACAAAGTAGTTTATTTTAATAGTAAGTTCTTTATATCGAGCTCGGAACCCTTTAATTTTTGGTATTGTATTCAAATATAAATAAATCATTTTCTGTTTGGTTCAGCTATCCAAAATCCATGTACCATCCCTTTCTGCTGTAGTGTTCGACGGAATTAATTTAGAGTATCACAATAGTATTAAAAATTTAGGCCTCAGAATGGATAATTCTTTTTCTTGGCTACCCCATATATCTGAGTTAAGTAGAAA
>DWGR01001359.1:0-16475 GCA_018247715.1 Heliconius burneyi | reverse complement strand
GTGACTAAATACTGTCTTATCTAAATTTACAATTAAGTAATATTTGTAATATATGAACGTAAACAATATTAATAACACATACATATTTCATTTTCGAGGCTAACGCTATTACAAGTTCTATCGTATTATAAATTTGAAAATTCTTAATGAAGGTAAATTTCAAATTATATTTTATAAAATATATAACATTATATATATATATATATATATATATATATATATATATATATATATATATATATATTAATATTTATTATTACATAATATATATGGATTTGGCTTTAACTTGTAAGCAAATTTAAAAATGATTCCATTCATGCTTTAGGAGTAACGTCAATGAATTTGACTTCCGTAATTTTATTTCAAATCATATATAATGAAGTAGTGTTTGTAGTTTTAGATATAATAATTATATATTTAATTTTGAATTGCTAGCAAGAATTACGAACAGGTATTCGAGAATTGACATCTGTTTGACATGAGGTGAATGATCCTAAACTCACTTAATTTGTACCCCTATTATTAGTTTTCAAATCCGATTAAAACTTCATAATAGAACTATTACTTGAAATTTCTGTAAACAGGATTGTATAACTTACTCGAGGAGATGAATTATATATTTAAATTTATAGTTCCATTTCTTCGCTCTGCGAAAAAGGGGTAACAGAGTGTCTTAAAACGAGGGCCTGACTCCCTGCTGTGTGCGGAATACAGCGTGGAGCTTATTTCATAATTGAATTTAATTGCATATTATTATTATTTAATTGAACATATTCCGATAAATCTGAATAGTTCAGTACATTGGTTGACAGATTCTTCAAATACAATTTACTACAAATCGTACTACATACAGACAGACAAGACATTTAAAAAATATATTTTCGCTTTCTATTATTCCTTTGTAGTGTCCCTCTATCCCTTACAGTCAAAAATACAAAATGTACAGACAAAATATTCTTACTGTTTTATTATATATAGATAAATGTAAACGTTTATCATAATTATTCAATTCATTGAACTGTATAAATGACAGTAATAATAACCCTCCCTTAGCAGTCGTTAAGGCCGTCATGGTGTAGTGGCATACGGTGCGACTACAAAGATGACGATTGTAGGTTCGATTCCGTCTCGTGGGAATATTATCTATTTTCATTTCCTTGCTCTGGTAACAGGCAAAGAGCGACGTTGATTTCGGCCACATAACACACAACGTCTAAAGAACTCGGTGAAAATTGAGGAATATCTCAAATTTTTGAGAACAGTGGAGAACGGAGTGTCTTAACAACAGGCTATCTTAGCCTATCAAGATTTATTCGAGCTAAGGAAAAATCTGAAAATAAATACAAAAAGATATATAGATATAACATTTTACCCAAAATCTTATTTTTATTCTACAAGTTTCTATTGCACAAACTATTTTTAAGTACATTGTACTGTGAAGCTCCACTTGTTTGAAGTTTACTAAACAACGTTTCAACTAATGGAAAACTTATACACTTTCCAGAGATTAATCTTACAAAACAAAAGGAATTTTCCTATATAAGACAAGTGTAATACGTGATATATCGTTACATTTAGTGATCTTACAGTGATATTTTCATGAGCAATAAAAATAAATCGAGCTGAAACGAGAGCAGTTTAAGACGCTATTATAGGTTTTACATTTCAGATATCTAAAGTAGATATTAGATTTAATAAATAGATAGAATATTAGATTTAGGAGTGCACCTTACTAGCTACTATAATTTTTTAAATTTATGGAAAGAATGGAGACCAAGCCAAAAGAATTATAACGATAAAATATTTTATTTTTGTGATAAAGTGCTAGAAAATCAATAAAAAATGGGAAAGAGGCCATTCGTGGCGCAGGAGTACAAAGTGTGATTGTAAACACGACTGCTTGTGGGTTTGATCTCCACTTGAGGAAATTAATTAATTAATTTCCTTATATGTCTTAGCACTAGATTCCCTCTGCCTACCCTGCTGCGTGCGGGATACAGCGTGAAGCTGATTTAATTTGATTTATTAAAAACATTGTTAGTAACATTAACAATGAATATATTGTTGTATGTCAAAGACATACAAGGAATACAAACATGTGAAATAACATGTAAAAATTTAGATCACAAAGAAAGACCACGTCGGTACAGATAACAAAAGCCATACTCTTTATGATACATTAGACGGACTTCCGGTTTTCCTCAAGCCAATTTCCTGTACGTAATTTTTATGTCTCATATTTCTTTAGCTTTTCCCAATATCGACACCTTTCGAACAAGTAGGGTGCTCGTAAACATTTTGCACTCGTATTTAATGTTACAATGTTGAAAATGTATTGAAAAATAGATTTTAGTTTCAAAATGTTTACTTTGGAAAATATTTTTTTAAGTGTAACTTATTAACCACATTCACGTTTTTTGTACGAAACATGTTTTATTATAACAAATTATGAAATATATATATATATACTGCATTTTGCGAGGCAGATGGACCTTACTGTTATAATTTTTCGTCTAATTCCTTCCGTCCTTCCTACCTTCTTCCGACCTTCCGTCATATGTTTCTTATATGATCAAATGTCACATAAATGCTTTAACTAACTACACCCTAAAATATAAAATTCTTCTTTAAATATCAAAATTCTTCAATCAGCGGTGAATAAATGGAGTTTTTTTTATGTCGTGTCAATAATAACGATCTCTAACTGCAGCCTTATAGTAAATATAAATATTTTTATTGTAAGAAATGATCAATCAGCTTTCAAGAGTTTTTTTTTTAGATTTAAAACAGGAAATAATTTTTAGATTGTACATACTTGCGGATACATTCTTTTGTTTTTTCGTAAGTCATCAATTATTTCTAAGGTCAGATCAATTAAAAAAATATTATTTTGTTCTGAAGTGAACGGAAAGGAATGTAATGCGTTCCATTAAAATTATACGATCGTTATTTCCGTTTCAAAGCCTTATGTAATAGCATTTAGCAACAGAAGTTTCAGAAATAGCTATCCTGCTTATAGAAAGGGTTCTCTTAATCCTTTATGTATATTGCAAACCTAATATACTCGTACATATACAACGTATGGAATTGTAACTCCAGTCAGCTTTATAATAACTTACTTATATATGACAACCTTTATTGTTGTTAAATTTATTTTTAACAATATAGTCGACTGAAGCTAAATTTCACCTTCTAAGCTGCTTCGTGGTTACAAGTTTGCTGGTGAGCAAGGAAATAAAAGAATTAAAAAGATTTCATTTCCTACGACTGGCCTTAAGCATCAACTTCATTTTGAAGGAACATTCATTTTGAAGGAAACATTCATTTTGAAAATGTGAACCGTCTTCATAATTGGCGGTGAAACATTTTAATTACAAGGTCTTTGATTAAATAACTGTCTTACGACGTTTTAATAACGCTTTTACTCAAAAGGAAGTGGGAAATTGATTTCCTTGAGATTTATGATGCGTACTTATTTTTCATAATATTATTAAGATATCATATCAGAGGCCAGTCGTGGCGCAGGGTCACAGATTGCGACTGTAAAACCGACTGGTTGTGGGTTCGATTTCCACTCAAGGAGATGAAATATTTAATTAAAATTTATATTTCCATTTCTTCGCTCTGGTGTCGAGGCAAAGCGTGACGTTGACTTCTGCCACTCAACATGCAAAGCCTCCAGAATTCGAAAGAAAGTGGGAAATTAAGTGTCTTAATACTAGGCTCCCACTGCATACCCTGCGTTGTGCGGGATACAGCGTGAAGCTTATTTTTTTTTAGTAAGATATCAAGATTATTTAAATAAAAATTGGATGAACTATCGCTGTTTAATATATTTTTTACTACGAATTCCTTTACTAAATGAACGTTTTTAAATTTATTTTGTTTTGTTTCAGATAAACATGCTCAAAGCAAAACTTTGCCTTGTTTGCCTATTCGGCGTGGCGCTAGGACAGTTCTTGAAATTACAAACCTCCCCCGGCCAGATATTTTTACCGCAAGTTACTCCTGCTAACTACCCTAGCGGTATTTTTCCAGCTCAAAGGCTACCTGTCAATGGACTTGGGTAAGTCATGTCAATTTGTTCGATCTTTTCACTGTATCCTTCATGTAACAGCGTTCGCAGAGGGAGCCTAGTTAAGACACTTGGCTCCCTACTTTCCGCCGAATTATGGCGGCATAACGTGTTGAGTGATGCCGCAACGCCGCGCTTTATCTCAACACAGCGAAGAAATTTTCATATTTTATTTCCTCGAGTGGGAATCTAACCCACAACTTGACTTTCAGTTTACTACTGTACTTTACAGTCAGATGAAAATATATAAATACATATAGTTATTTCAAAATCAAATATTAAAACGGCCGTCGTAGCACAGCGGCACAAGGATGTGACTGCAACGCGACGGTTGTGGGTTCGATCCCCACTCGAGGAAGTGAAATATCTATTTACGTTTATATTTCCATTTCTTCGCACTGGTGTCGAGGTAAAGCGCGGCGTTGAGCTCTGACACTTAACAATGCCTCTAGAATTCGGCAGAAAGTGGTGAACGGAGTTTCTTAACTCTAGGTTCCCTCTGCCTACTCCGCTGTGTGCGGTATACAGAGTGTAGCTGATTTTAAAATAAAAATATTTTGTTATATGTACATACATAATTAATGTGTGCTAATTTATTCTCTTTTTATCTATTTATTTTCTATATATTTTACGTATGTAATCAGTGTATATATAAGAATTTGTGTATGTATGTGTGTGTATATTTATATATTTACTTGTTTTCTTATTTATTTAGTTATTTTTCGCGTCACTTTGCACCGCATTATGCCCGCACTTTTAATTATATCCTTAAGGCCGCCTTTGTGCATTTTGTTGTTAAAATTTATTGTCTATTGAGTGTGCGATAAAGACTTTTATCTATCTATCTAAAGCATCCCTAATTCTGATTGTGATCCTTATTTCCTAGTCCTACCCAAACGATAACTTCTTGTACCATTTCATTGAAAAGTTCTTATTAAATTTGTTTGTACATCCAATCCAGCTTATGCTTTATATGTTTAGAATAGATTTAGTGGTGAAATGTACACTAAATATCTATTGCCTATACTAATTTACTATATTAGAAACGAACAAAATTGTCAATAAACGTAAAATTCCTTTTTTATTTTAACAGTTACTTAACATTAACCGCCTATTTTTTTATTACTGTTATCATTCATATTTAAATAAGAATACTTTTCTTATTTTTACGGCAGTTTTGTTCGTAAAATCACTGTCAGCTCTTTAATATGCACAAATTGTATTGTATTTAATACTAGTAGAGTAGATAAATGTTGCATGAAGCTAATCCTGCACCAATTATGTTAACAGCTACCTGAAGGCGATGGATATAGAAGAACTCGCTGCAAAATTCAAAATAAGGTTATTTTTATCAAAATTTTTATTATTCATATTCTTATAATTGGCTTAATGAAATTATAAGTAAATTTAATACTATATGTGTTACTTCTGATTATTTTTACAATCTATGACATATACGACTACGACTTTGATCTTACTTTGTTATGTGAGCGAGAAATTTTCAAAGAATCTTTACCGATGTGACAAAATTGGTTTATTTTGTAACGTAATTTGTACCCGAGCTCGAGTTTAGAAACGTTGGAAAAACGTTGAAACCTTTTGAGGACAAACAATCAAGCCTGTACATAGATTACACTGTATATATATTTTTTATATATGATGAAAAAAAAATTTCAACATCCGGTTATATACAGTAAAAACACACTAGTTTCTCTCTTAGTGTGAAACCAACGTGTGACTGAAAAACCGACTGGTTGTGGGTTCGACCCCCACTCGAGTAGATGAAATATTTATCTAAATTTATATTTCCATTTCTTCGCATTGATGTCGAGGCAAAAGCGCGGCGTTTAAGTTCTGCCACTCAACACGCAATGCCTCCAGAGTATTTGGCAGAAAGTGGGGAACGGAGTATCTTAACATTAGGTTCCCTCTATCGTATGCGGGATATAGCGTAAAGCTAATTTTTTTTACTATTAGAAAATTATGTTTTTCGAGCCTTTATGTTTGTCTTTTCCTTGTTCACTCAATACGCAAAGCAGAATTCGGTGGAAAGTGGGGAACGTCGTCCAACATCTTAGCACTTGGTCCCTAGGTTCGGAGACATGTGTGAAACTAAAAAAAAGAAAATTATGTACATATGTGATATGCGATATTTATTATATTTCTAATGTATATTGTAAGTAAATTATAATAAACTTGAATATTATGAAGGTAAGTTGTTAGTGTGTTTTTGCATGTAAATGTATAGATTGTCCTAAAATAGATAAAATCAGTATTTATACTCCTGTAAAAATTATTAATGTATAATATATATATAACTAATATTAGATAATTTAAAAAAGTTTAACTATTATTTTAGTTATAACAACTCTTGAATTTTTCTGATATAAACACTTTTTGATTATTTAATTTAAAAAAATATTCAAACTCTTTATCATCAAACAAACTCGCATGAAATATATTCCTTTTAATTCGAACTTTTTATAATTTTAGTTTTAGCAACCCTCCGCCACCTGTTGGGTCTGGGCAAGACCCAGCTACACAAACATGTGGTATTGCACCGTCTTTTTGTTTGAAATCCAAGTACCGCACAATAGATGGTTCATGTAATAACCTGCTCAGACCTACATGGGGTAACCCACAGACGCCTTATGGCAGACTGGTCGCGTATAAGTATGGAGATGGTAAGTTAAAGTTACTTGTTTAGTAAAATAGCAAATAATTAGATTAATATAATATCTTTAAGCCACCATTTCCGTAGTACGAGAAGATTTTCAGAGATTCCCTAAAATAAATCGAGAAATCCTCTCTACTCCTCTACCCTCTCAAAGAGAAGGCAAATTTAAGTTTAGTTTAGAAAGATACGTACTCGTTTAAAGATACAAATTATTATGACTGTCCTAATAGTATTAACCGCGGCGTTGGGTTCCGGTTTTAATAAATATATTGCGAATTTTTTGGTGATGTCCAAAACGATCAGTTTCAAATGGAATATATATTATATATATTATTTTTACAACCATCGCTTAAAAAGTACCCATTCCGTACAAATTAAACCACAACGACAACAAAAGAAAATTTTATCCTGAAAAACATTATGTTAAGCTCTTGTTAAGGTAAATCTTTGAAACGTTTATTTTAATTATTCTAGGTATTTTGATGAAGTCACTTTAATTATAATATGTAGCTAAATTGCACTCTAAGGGATTTTCTCTTTGTCGCTTCCTTATTATATTTTCTTTATATGAGAATAGACAAAAATAGCAATTATGACATAAATCTCGTATGTTATAAAATATTTTTTTAGCTTCACAATGTATCGCGCACTTAGCAGCGTAGACACAGGGAACTTGGGAACCTGATGATATGACACTTCCCCCACTTTCCGCCCAATTAAAATTATTGTAAATGTGTTGGATTTTTTATGAGCTATGTAAATAAATGATATTTGCTAAATCGCGATTAGTTAGGAGTATGTTTATTATATACGTTACTTATCATTTATAAGCAAGAAAAACAATTATTTTATTATGTACTTATTGTAATCGTTAAGCGGGCGAAGCAAACAAATAATTTCTCTGGTATTTAAATGCCAAAACTTTAGACTGTAAGTCATTCTATTCATAAATAAGGATCTTAAATCAATTAGAGTATCTTAGATCTAATAAGATTAGAAAAGTATTTAAGTAATATATTATTATAGCTCTGTTACAGCATGGTGCCACAGATGAGACACAAGTATGAGTTCGAATACTATTCCGGGGAGTAAATATATTTTAAAAGTTTAGAATTTAACTCTAAAGTGAAACTTAATCATATATATGTACATTAAATATGTTATTGTTTTAAAGAATATGTTATCAATATTTTTATTTAATTTTCCTTTGAAAAATTTTTTTATTATTTTTAATCAAACCTATAAAGCAATAAACACTCCCAATTGTTGGAGCCTCATAAAATATTTTATGACAATTCTTAATCAAAAATTTGATTTCAAAATAAAAAAATACATAATTCAAAGTAAAAATATATATGTACGAGTACATCTGACATCACTGGTGACTAGCTAATATTCTTCGCGCAGATGGCTACTCTAATTCATTGAAAATGCTCATTGTTGGTAGCGGCTGGATTATTATTATCACCATTCATATCTTATCATATTTTATAGTTAGCTTATTATTCTAGAGAACGGACTGAGTAACAATATTTATTAACTAATTATAAAAATACTAAATGTGAAGTCAAGTACATGCTGACGTCTATAAATAGGTGTATTGTATTTTCTTTATATTCGGGGCCCTACCCTTTAGGCAGAAGGATACCTAGTGTTAAGAGATACTTACCGCCGAATGCTGTGTGTTGAGTGGCGAAACTCAACGTTGCGCTTTACTTCGACACGAGAGCGAAGGAATGAAAATTGTAAATATTTCATTTTCTCGAGTGAAAATCGAACCCATAACCTCTCGCGTTTACAGTCACACGCTTGTACCCCTGTGCCGCAATTGGCCTCAATCTCAGGGCTGTGGGTCTGTAGTTGTATATAAAATACGTTAATAAATCTAAAGTAATTGAAAGTCCATTTATCAAGTACAGTTTTTTCTTAAAGACAATGAATCAGGATTTGTGATATCAAAAAAGGCTTGCATATATGTCCTGGTCCGAGATATCAAGGTAAAAATAATAAAATAAATAAATAATAAAATATATATTTCTTTTTATTTTATTTTAAGGTATAAGTCAGTTTCCACGATCTGTGTCTGGCGATGAGCTTCCAAACGCTAGGACTGTTAGCAATGTTTTGTTCCCCGAAAAGAACTTAGTTGACCCTGTGTGGAACCTTAACGCCCAGCAGTGGGGTCAAATTATAACGCACGACATGTCTCTCACCGCCGGTGTTGCACAAAGTCGTAAGTATATTATTAAATATTATATATTAATAATTAAAATAATTGATTTTCTTCTTTGGTGTCTGTATACCGATGATACATAGAAAAATAAGTATAATAATATAATGTTATAGTTACTACACTACAAGTTATAATTGAATATCTTTCGTGTGTCTATCAGTAGCCATATTTACACGTTTAACAAGTATACTATTTTTTGGATAATCTGGATAATTAAGATGTAAGGTAATTAAAAATACTTAGCAATCTATTTTTCTATTTCATTTTAACCAGAAATATGGAAATACAATTTATACGAATATTAAATAACGTCTTGTACCTAATAAGCCTTATTATTGACTCTAAATCATAATGAAAAAAAAATACATTTCAATCCTGCGAGTTTGAATCGAATCCACAACCGTTGCGTTTACAAGTCGCATGGCTTGACCTCTTGCGTCACGACGGACTCAAAGATACAGTTAAAATAAATAAATAAATTAGCTCCTCGTTGTATCCCTGCAAGGCAGGCAAAGGGAACCCAGTGTTAAGACACTCTGTTCCCCACTTTCTTCCGAATTCTGGAGGAATTGCGTTTTGAGTAGCAGAACTCAACACCGCGCTTTTTCTCGACACCAAAGCGAAGAAAATGGAAATATAACGTTAGTAAATATTTTACTTCCTCGAGTGGGGATCGAACTCACAACCAGTTACAGTCACACCCTTGTGCCGATGCGCCACGACGGCCTCTAAAATATAGTTCATATGTAATATTTACTTTCTATTACAGGTTCAGGTGTATATACTCGTATTTATAATGAGGTAGATGATCGAAATTGTGATTGTATATTACGTTCATACATTACGTTCGTGTCGACTAACGCTTTTAGCTAGAACTGTTTGTGTGTGCTGTCTAAATGTTTCTTTATTTATCATAAACAACTAATTTTAATAATCAATTATTAAAATACTTGAGCTATATAAGAATTAGGAGCTGTGAAAGATTTGTTTTTATCATAAACTAGCAGGCCCATGCGGCTACGCCCGCTTGAAATATACCTTTAAATTATTTGTACGATATAACTCTCTTAGAATGTAGTAATTTTATCGAACAACATAACATTATTATTTATGAACCGATTGTTACAAAATACCCTAGATGTTTTCGGGAGCTTGCCAGAAGCCAATAGTAAAAATCCTATCCAATTGGTTAAGCTGATTCTGAGATTAACGGAAACAAACGCATAGACAACAATTTTAAAAATTATTGTTTTGAATCCTAATACGTTAAAAAAGGTTCCCATTAACATGTTTTTTAAATATGTTATCTTTCAAGTATAGACGCCGACCCTCTTACGATTTTATTATAAGCATATATATATTTATCATTAAAATAATCACCATATTTCATAATATAACCATTTATGTATTTTTGCCTCGAGAATTCAGTGGAAGGTGGCGAACCCTACCTTGCTATTTATGGGATATAGCGTGAAGCTAAAAAATATATATGAACGTGTGTGTATCCATGCTTACATATATAGACATTATTACATTTTCAATCATTTTTGTTTTTTCGTTTTAGTCGTTTGTGTGTGGAGTGCAGCTTAAGCTTTATTATATTGTGGGAACGTTTTTGGTTGCTTATATGCATTTTTTTAATTAATTTCCATTAAAAATATCTATGTATTTTAAATTAACAGATAAAGATCCATTAACTTGTTGTGATGACAACGGTCAGCTATCTGCAGACGCGCATACAAATCCCCAGTGTGCCCCAATCATAGTACCGCCCAACGACCCCGTCCACTCTCAAGTCGGTACTCAGTGTATGAATTTTGTAAGAACTGGTACTACGAGAGATAGAGGATGCACATCGCCATACGCACCCGCTGAACCTGTAAGTTTTTTAAAAATAATTTTTGATATTTACTTTTTTAACAAATAGACTATAACTCTTAGGTTAACTAATAAGTAGCCTTTTAAAAACTCACTTTTTAAATATCAACATTTATTGTTAAGTATTAATAGGAAATATCTTTGTACATTTTAATGTTATTTTATTTTTAATGTTATTCTACTCTTCGGAGAGAAAAATAACTTTTTAAAAAACATAAAAATTTAAGCGTGTGAGCGGGATTTGAACCCACGCTTCTTGGAAACGGTCCAAGCACTCTGAACTACTAAACCATACGTTCTCATCGAGCTACATCGAAATTCTTATACGCTTGTTACAACTTATTTTATATTTTTACAAATCTCCGCTACCCATAGATAATTACTTAGAATTATCGTCCGACAAGAGAGAATATTATTTTTTAAAATATTTTTTAACCTTTTTAAAGTGTTTTTCCACACTTAGTAAAGAAAAATGCTGTGCAAGAAAACGTATAAAAATTTTGAGGGATTTCAATCCGCGTCTCTTGGAAATCTCCAATACAAGCGACCAACTCTGACCAACTAAGCCAACTAAGCCATACGTTCTCATCAAGCTACGTCGAAATTCTTATTTGCTCGTTACAACTTATTTTTAGCAGGAAAAATTCCCTGCTTTCCACCGAATTTTCGAGCTGCGTGAGTTAACGACGCGCTTTGCCTTGTTACCACTGCGTAGAACTGAAAATATTAATAAATAATAATTTATTCTCCCGATTGGGAATCGAACCCACAGCTTGTCGTGTTCATAATCACAAGCGTGTGAATGTGTGTGTGTGTGTGTGTGTGTGTGTGTGTGTGTGTGTGTGTGTGTGAGCAAAATATGCTTGTAGGACAGTAATTCTCATGAGCAATATAAAATTGGTCTGCAGTAATTTGTAAATGTAATAAAATGATGGATGGGCTGCCAGACATGTTGTACTCACGGTTTCGCTTTAGGTATACAAGACTGACACAGATTTATGGTACCTTAATTCTACTCAATCAAAAATTACTAAAACGGCAAACAATACACGAATCAAATTTAGTAATTAAGTAGTTGTTTTGATTCTATGTATTAACTTCACGCTCTATGCCTCACACAGCTGGGTAGGCAGAGGGAACCTAGTGTTAGGATACTCCTTTCCTCATTTTTCGTCGAATTATGGAGGCATTTTGCGTTGAGTGGTACTCAACGCCGCGCTTTGCCTAGATACCATAGCGAAGCTTTTAAAATATTAATAAATAATTATTAATTTCTTCAAGTGGGAATCGAACCCACAATCAGTCACGTTTATAGACACATCCTCGTACCCCTGCGCACGACCTCTTAACGATAAGTGACTTTTTAGAAATTGTGTTCTTTATATTCAAGCCAATTTGAAATTGAAACAAATCAAAATTAAATTTCAACATCGATTTTGTATGTATATATATTATCATAATGGATGTTTTTCTTATTAAAATATCAAGCAATTTACTACTAAATTTAATTTTAAATATCGACAATAGAGTATAAAGATCAGCGTACCATAAAATTATACAAAAACCTTTTATAATACCTACCTACCCACATCTAATTTTGTATGAAAACTAATTTAAATTATTTTATCTCACGTTTAACGTTAGCATCTATTCGTCTTACAAAATTTGCTGAAGTCATATTATTATTTTTTTCAGCTTTACGCTGTATTCCGCATAAAACAAGGTAGGCAGAGGGAACCTAGTGTTAAGATATTTCGTTTCCCACTGTCCGCCGAATTTTAGAGGCATTGTGTGTTGAGTGGCGGAACGTCGCTCTTTCCTTAACACCAGAGCGAAGGAATGAAAATATAAATGTAAATAAATTATTAATTTCCTCGAGTGGGGGTCGAACCCACAACCGTCGCGTAACCCTTGTGGCGCTGCGCCGCGACGGCCTCTTTATTAAATTTATAGTTTTAAAAGATATTGTGAAATAAATAATTTTAATTGTATACTTTTTTTATATTTCTTTTTATTAGTTGTTTTCGTTCCCCATTTCCCATTTCACATGCTTGTGCCCATGCACCCACGATTGACCTGTATATATTTTTTGGTTAATTTAAATTATATTTTAGCTGACAACAGTAACTGCGTACATGGATGTGTCTAACGTGTATGGTAGCAGCGAACGTCAGGCTAATGCGATACGCGCCTTCTCTGGAGGACGCCTAACAACTGTCTTTCGAGGTGGACGACAATGGCCCCCACAGGATCCTAATGTCACACTGACTTGTGAATCAGCACAGTCTCCAAACGAACCCTGCTACTTGGCAGGTAGATACTTCTTTTTATGTTTATTTTATTTTTTAGCACAGTAGACAGAAGGAACCTGGGAACCTAATATTAAGATACTTCGTTCCCATTGAGTCATTTCCGTTCTCCACTTTCCACCGAATTCTGGGGATATTGCATGTTAGTGATTGAACTCAACGCCGCGCTTTGCCTCGTTACCTTCCATTTATCTTATCATTTAACCTCCGTTATTATTTATTATTGAAATTATAAGTGGATTTACCACTCCATTTAAAGATTTTGGACGAAGGTGGGTTTGAATTTATACCTCTTTATATAACACATTAACGTAACATTTTTCATAAATCTAAATAATTATATCTGGCTAAAGAAAAAATATTTCCATTTTTATATACAAGAAATATATAAAATTTTTAAATGTTTTTTGTCTACAGGTGATATCAGAGTAAACCAGAATCCGCAACTAACAATCCTCCAGATCATTATTTTAAGAGAGCACAACAGAGTAGCTGATATCTTATCTTCTCTAAATCCGCACTGGGATGACGAGACTGTATACCAAGAAGCCCGACGCATCGTTATAGCTGAAATGCAGTACATTAACTATTACGAGTGGTTGCCGATCTTTTTGGGTGAGTAAATGAATGTGTGAAAAATCCATTGAATTCCAGTGGCACAAGTGAACTGTGGACGCGACAGGTTGTGGGTTCGATACCCACTCGTGGAATCGGAATATTTTATATTTTCATTTCTGCGCCCTGGTGTCGAGGCTAAAGGCGGCACTGAGTGCCACCACTCAATACGCAATTCCTTTAGTATTCAGTGAAGAATGGAGAGCGGAGTGTCTTAACACTAGGCTCTCTCTCTGCTGCATGTGTGAAGCTGCATTTTTTGTATTATTAATATGATACACTACCACAATACAATAACAGCATGGCAGCAAAGCAAACTGTTACAAAAAATATTTTTGTATAACACGAGGCGCTTCTGATCCTAGAATTTGCAAGTTAAATTAACCTCGGTAGAGCAATAGTTGTTCAAAATTTGGGTGAGCAAATAACATTTATGTATATATGTACAAACTTCGACTTCAAATAGGTACAGTTATAGGCGTACATCGCATGGAAATAATAATAATAATTTAAATTATGGTTGAATGTAAAAAGCAAATACTACTTTTTCTTTAATATTTTAAAAAGAGTGTATCTTGTCTTATATTGACACCTAAATATTAGTTAAAAATTTGAGTAATTAGTACTACGCCTCTTATACAATACGACAGTGCGTTCTATCCAATTAGGCTTTAAAAACACATCCGCCCACAACGAAATTTGAGTTTAAATATTTAAATCTTTGTTTGACAGTACCTCAATAGAATTTTTCTTACAAAAGCATCGCTATTCAAAGTTTTTCATTGGGGGAGAAAAAATGCTAATTATACAAGAATTAATTAGAAATGAAAAGATATTCATATTCACTACTAAGATCCCCGGAGTGACTCGCTTGAACTATATGAATATACTACTGTAATGAAATCAAACACCTCTAGGCTTTTACAGAACTTATATTTCTTCCAGAGCTAAATATCATTGAGCTAGTACAATGAATGTCTTTAATCCTATTACTTCCTGGTATTCTAGAGGACCTCTTTCTTCTTCCGCTCCAAGAATTGATGTAAAGGAATCAAACACCTCTAGGCTTTTACAGAACTTATATTTCTGTTATTTCTGTGTATGGTTATCTATTCTGTTATGCACGAAATCAATTGTAATTTAAACGTTTTAAGATATTATTTGATTTTCTCGCAAATATTTGAGTCCTACGTTTCCATCAAGCTACATCGAATTGCACTTATGCACTTAATACATCTTATACAGTTGTGTAAATAACACTTTAATATATTACATAGTCTTGGTTTATACCACACACATATATAACTCTATTAATACCAGAAACTACAGATGTTTATATGCATTTTATGTTATAGGTCATGAAAATTTGGTCAAAAACAAGATTATCTATCCGGGTGCACATGGATACGTAAATGATTACAATCCACAAGTTGATCCTACAGTGTTAGATGAACACGCAACAGCAGCATTTAGACATTTTCACACGCTGATAAGAGGATACTTGCAGTGAGTTTTCATTTAAATTTTAGAATAATATTTGCCACAATTGCCTTTTATATTTTTTATAAATATCTTTTTCTTTAATATCTTCACTAAGTACTGTACTTGTTCAGAAGTTATTATTAGTCTGGTATGTATTATAGTATAACATTGTAATAAGAATAACATTATATAAAAGGTAAAACAAAGACAAAAGACATTAGGCCGTACTATGCATAATTATTCTCTCAATAGGAAAGAATACACTTTAAAGTTCATTCTCTTATATATATATATATATATTAGTATTTAACTTTTTAATAAATATTATTTTATTAATAAATCGTAAAAATAACAAGTAAGAAAATTAAAAAATATATTTTCAAAACCAAGATTTATTTATATCGTACTCCCCTTACAGGTTGGTCACAGAAAACAGGCACTTGGCAGGCCTCGTTCGTCTCAGCGATTGGTTCAACAGGCCGTTGTTGCTGGAACTCGAGAACGCGTTCGACGACTTAACGAGAGGGCTTACCTACCAACCACAAGACTTCAGCGACCAGTTTTGGGACAGCGAAATTACGCAATTTTTATTCAAGTGGGTAGTCTTTTATTTTTTGTATTTGTAATATGCTTTGTTTTTTCAAAAGAAATGTATTATAGATATACTTACAATTACGGTTTTAGATCTAAATTTCTGAAATGAATTGGCAATATGCAGTTATTCAAGTATTTAAGCTGGATTGTATTATACGAAGATACAATGTAAAGATGACGTAATATAAGCTTTATACTTGAGGTTTTTGTAGTTCTGTAATTTTAAAACCATATAACATATGCTTATAACAAAGAAATAAATTCAAATTAAAACTGTTTTCATTTACAAGCAATATATATATTTTGCGACATTGAGAAAGTGCAATTTCGGACACCCAAAAAGTGCAGAATTTAAATCCATTTATTTTGTATCTTTGTAATTGTATCACGTATAATAATCTTACGTCAACACTTGTGCACACATTTGGCAGAGGAAACTCAGGAATGTAGTGCTAACAGACCCCACTTCCCATTAAGATCCTGTCCCCCTCCGTTCCCGTTCCCTTCTTTACGCGGAATTCTTAAGGCACCGCACATTAAATATTTCGCTATGTCCATTTTCCGTAAAATTTCTCGAATTCTCCTCCTAATAAGAATCAAATTGCACATTTA
>DWGR01001358.1:0-16478 GCA_018247715.1 Heliconius burneyi | reverse complement strand
CCATTCCAATATAGAATAAAAATATATACTCCATAAAATAATACTTTTTACACATTTTTTAATTCAATTACATACAAAAATTGAAATTTTCGTCGTTAAAAGTTATTTAGTTTTATTACTGTACAAATTAAGTATGCATAACCGAGTAAGTTTTTAAAGTGCGGCTTGGTTAGTTGATGGTGAATATTTATATGATCATTACATTTTCGCTTTTAATGAAAACATAATATATTATATATAAGTAGTAGATTAAACAATTTTATCTGTAAACATTGAAATTAAGATTATTTAATATTTTGAAGGCAGCCCTGGAGTAGGGACACAACGCGAGACCAAAAATAAATACGACAGGTTGTGGGTTCGATGTCCACTCGAGGAAATTAAATATTCAATATTGTTCATTTCTTCGCTCTAGTAACGAGGCCAAGCGCTGCGTTTAGTACCACCACTCAACATGCAATCCCTCAATAAACCGGGGGAAAATGAAGAACGGAAGTATTTTAATGGAAACAGGATGTCTGAGCGGATGTCAGGACTTAATGTTCCTGGGTTCAATCTGCCTACCCCGTTACGTGAAAGAAGCAGCGTGAAGATAAAGAAAAATGTTTAGATTGATTTAGTTTCAATAGAATTTCTTTCTTATCAATAAATTATGAAGAGGCTATTATATTATTATATTTCTTCTATGAGAAATGTAAAATCTTTGTTTCCTCGCTTTAGTAAAATTCAATCAGGTTTCAATTTCAAATATCCTGAAGACATTAAGGTATTTAGGGAACCGTTCATAACGGAAATTCGGCTCAAATTCATATAATGGAATGAAGTTTCACAATCAATTACTATTACGTGCCTCTATCTCAGTGGAAATTAAATATCTTAATGGGCAAAAGAAGATATTTATATGAGAGGCGGTTTGATTTTTAGATTATATCGCTTTATATAATATTTTATTATGAGACTAATCGTGGCGCAGGGACACAAACAAAGTGTATTTGTAAACGCGACATGTTTGTTGGACAATGTTACTTAAAAATGGTTTATATTATTACAGATTTCCCGTAAATTTAAAGCTAAATATATGGATAAATAGCTTTTAAATTATATTCAAGCTAGATTCTAGCTTCATGATGTGTGGTAGGGCAGGCATAAGGAACCTGTGAACTTAATATTAAGACGTTAATTTCTCATTTAGACACTATTCTCGATTCGAAATTTCTTTCGATTTCGAGGGTTTCTTTCGATTTAGAGAAAATGAAATATTAAATATTTTCGTTTCTTCGCTCTAGGTTCAGAGCAAAGTGCGGCGTTGAATTCCGCTACTCAACACGCAATGGTTGCAAAATCCAGCGGAAAAAGGGGAACGGCGTGTCTTAACACTAGGTTCACTCTACCCACTTTTGTGTGCGGGACACCAAAAAAATATAATATTATATAACTTTTACATTTAGTTAATAATTCATTAATTGTATAATTAAATATATTAAGTTGTACTAGAACAGCCACAGTGCGGCTATTCATCTGTCCTAGCAGTTTGTTAATTTTAATTAAATATACATTAAAATTAAAGTTATTCCTGATATATGTGGCGCACACAAGGATGTTACCTTAACGCGTTGGTTTTTTTTCGAAGCTAAATATTTAATTTCTTTTTAAACTAGAAAATCAGGAAACTAAAATTCAATATCAACGCAAGCTTTGATGAAAGAGGAACTAATCTCAGTTTTTTTTGCCCCTTTACTTTAAACAAAATCCGATTTCTATAGGCAACAGGTACTAACGGCATATGAAAATATCACAGAAAGTAGATTGACTTTTAAGCGTTTGCTGAGCGCTTATTCGTTTTTTATTGAGGTTAAATGGACTGGCAATCAATACAAGGGGATTGCGTTATACAAACTGAAAATGTGAGTAATTAATACTCCTAAAGCCAAATAATGTTGCAAAGGATGAATGTAAAGTACAGATATTGCTTTTGGTATTCTCGTAAAAAACGTTTTAAATTTGAAATTAGGTAATGATATATACAAAGGTTAGCATTAGGTATGTCGTTGTTTTAATAAATTAGTATTTAAAATAATGATATAATTAGTTGTTATTAGTAGCTTATTTGTGTTATGTTTTTTTAGTTTAACGATAAGTCCCACACAAAGCAAAAGTCGTTTTGTTCGAATTTCTTTATACAATATTGTATTACACGTCAAAAACTTACATGTTAACAGAGCATCAGGTGTTATAAGAGTGTATTCAATGATAATCTTCTCACTTCACATCCATGCATACAAGTACACTTCCTATAATGTGCTCTCCCTCGATAATACTTAGGTATAACCTACTTTTAAAGCAATAAAAAACAGATAATGCGTTCAAACCAGCTTATATGACTTATATGGGTTCATTTTATATTTATGCTATCATTTTTTATAGCTCCCGTATTAACAATTGTATATATTTATTATTATAACTGTATCCTTAAAAACATAAGACATTGAATAAAGGCTTATTATTATTAAAAGCTGGAGTGTAGAAACTACTACTATTACTTCAACAGTTAGGTGTAAGCACAACAACAACAAGTACCGAGTTGAAGAGTACTACAGAACCGTCTACTGCAAGACCCGCGGAGAAAACTGTGCTTAATAACGTTTACGGTCTTTCTTGGAAGAAACAAGGAATTGAATTTAATGATTCTATTTCTTGGCGTAATATGAGGTAAATGTTACTTTAAGATAATAGATTAGTCTAACTTTGGCATATTTATAGTGAACCTTAGTATAAATAACGAGTTTATAAATGTGGATGCCATTTGGTAGTGGTTGTAAATTCCAATTCTAACAGGTAAAATATTTTTTTGGAAGATAGTTATCAGTTCCTGGGTCTGCTTATGATAATGCTTTTAAAATTTACTCCACAATTTTCCTTAACGAACTTTCTGAATCCCTAAATAATTTTTTTCTACAATAATAGAATATATAAATATTTTTGGCGTAATAACAGCTAAGTGATAACAATTGTTGGATCCTGTAATAAACACAAGAATCACGTTCCCACTTGAAGATAAAAGAATCGATGAATAATATTAGAGGAATGTAGGTTGTGAAAGTCGTTCGATATGGAGTCGAGAGAGAGGCCGCTCGCTGAAATCAATAAGTCACAACAATAGTAGTCTTATGTACGGATAATATTTTATTGTAATCGCTCTTTTTGAAATTTCCTCGATCTCAAGTCGAAGCAAAGTGGTATTAAGTTCTACCACTCAATACGTAATGCCTCTAGAATTGGGCGGAGAGTGGGGATCGGAGTGCCTTAACACTAGGCCTAATGTGACTGAAATAGATATTATATCAACAAAATGTGTTTATTGAAATAAGTTCTATTACGAAACTTGACACAAATTTATATAATTTCAACAATAATTAATTTACCTTATAACGTACCTACCTATGGAATTCGCTTGAAATAATATATCAAACGTCTTTATAGCGTTCCGTAATAGAAATATAGAGGACAAGGTAACTAAAATGAAAATTAATTGTATAATGTAAAATATTAGCAAATAGAATGTTCCATACAAAACATGAATTCAAAAGGCCTTAATTATCCGTCATGTTTTACAAATGTTCTAATAGAAGGCGCTTTAACTGAAAATAAGCATTTGTTTATCATAGAAATCAAATAAGTATGAAATCGATGTTTTTGACATTAATATCTTAAAATTAAAATAGCCTTTTTAAATATAGAATAAAATGTATATTTTATTATATTTTTAAAATGACTACTCTCTATGTAACATATATGGTATAATGGTATATTTTCTTTATCAGAAATATAAAAATGAATATGAAATAAGAAATATATATTTTTTAATATATATTTAAATATATTTCTATATAAGAATTATAAGCTTTATATTACGATAGCATCACTCATTTAAATCAATAGTTAACAAACAGATAACAAACGTACTGCGTACTAATAAAAAATATAGTATCAAATATATGGATGATATTCTATATATAAATTTAGTTCTAAGCCCGCACGTGAGGGCACAAGAAAATTTTGGATTTACTTTGCGGTGTAAAGTATTTCATTTCGCTCAGCGCCTACAATGTGCCAGTTTAGACGAGGCATAATATTTTGATCATATAACAGGCTTATGTGTAAAATGTGGATGGTATTTTAAATAAAGTATATGTTTTTGCTTATCTAAATGACTTCGATGTAAGAACTCTAAAAAAAGTAAATATATATTATCTCCAACTAATCTTTTTTTGCAATTGAATTGATGAATTTACAAAAAGTAAATCATGTGTTCATCTGAAATGCTTACAAGATACAAAGTCTCAATCTGAACGGACCTAAAGCTAAATATTTAAACAGACTTGGATAAAGCTACTGAAAACGTAACAGTTTTAAAAAGGATGACGTTCTATCATGTGATATGAAAATTCCGGACACACAAAGCTAAGCTGGATAACTATGGACGTTGGGTGGATAATAAAAAAATGAATGCGCGTGGAGTATAAGAAACCGAATGTTTATTTGTATTTTTGTGCAATGTCCTAAATGTTAAGCGGTGTTTTTTTTTTGTACTAAAATATGAAAAAAAATATGTCCACTAAAATATTGTTTACTATATATGTATACATAGCTTAACTTAAGTACAATTTTATAATCTTGAATATTTTTATTTATACAATATTGAAATTTATGTAAGGAGGCGAAAAGGCTGCATTAATTTGTTGTTATTATTATTTTCCTGTCTGTACAATATCACAACAGTACTTTATACATACTTATAGACAAGATACGAAGTACATTTTTTAGAACTAGAACAATTCTGGTGTTTCGTAGTCGATTCGTTAGTTGATTCCCATCCTGATACAAATCAAATATTGGTTTTAATCGGGATAAAAGAAATCCGCCGTTCGACGTGTTCAGTTTCCAGTCTTCATTTCGAAATTGAAGCCAGTAAAGGTTTTTCATCATGTGTTATGTAATATGTTAAAGATGTATTAGATAAGCACGCACTCTTATTATATCAGACTTTAAGCATAATTATTACAATAAGTTTGTTTTAAATTTTTCATATTATTATTATTGCCAGGATAACCTAGAATGATTGTCACTTTTCTAAATTACTATATTTTTTCCTTATCTCCGCTTTCTGTCTGAATTTGAAATATTAATACTCAAAACAATTACAACAACAGAAAATTATAACAATTCACTCCCTCCAATTAAGTCAGAATGCGTCGATTTTTTTAAATTTATAAGATATACTCATATTTTTTAAGCGAACATTCCTGGATTATATATTTCAGCAAAATAAAATAACTTCTGCAAAAAAATGAAGAACGTAATCTTTCCCCAAAGTAACGTTTCGTCAATGTCAAGAAACAACAATAACAATTATTTCAGTTCCAATTCAAAACTTTTAAAGCTGAGGTATAGCGTGCTCGGTTACTTTTGTTATGAGTTGATTATTTATATTTTAACTACATCCACCACCCATCTTCTTTAAATTATGACAGTTTCGTTTCGCCCTAAAGGTTGTCTGGATGAGATGGCTTCTTAGCCATAAGACCACCTTTTTGTACATTTGTTTTTTTTTCTGTTTTTTATATGTTATATTAGTGGTGTATAAATAAAGAAATAAATAAATAAAATAAATTATTTCTAAGCTGTCGCGCAATTTCGGTAACGAGGCCTCGTTTACAGATTTCGTTTTACATTTTATAATATTTTTTTTACTTCACGTTCTACCCCGCACGTAGCAAAGGAGTCAGAGGAAACTTACACTCCGTTCTCCATTAAGTTCCGTTAGCTGTTTTGAATTCACGAGATTGATTAAATATTTCACTCTTCCGAGTGGAAATTGAACCCACGACCTTCATGTATACAGTTGCAGGCTTGCGCCCCTGCGCCACGACGCGCAACTGCCTATATGCTATTATACTTTTCTTCAGTTAATGTACCTATAACGTATAATAGGCGAATTTCGATACATATTATTTAGAGGAGACTGGGTATGATGGTACCACTTCTACTATATTATCAAATCTATGCATTATCAGTAAGCACTGGCAATAAGTCGCGACAAGATTGCTGATGTTGAATCAACTGTTGCGGTACTTATGCAATTAGTGTTACAGCCGCCCCTCGAATTGGATAAATTATTATAATTACTAACTATAATTGAAATGGCATATTTCTGCCAAACTTTGTGAACAGATCTTTTAGTCCTGTTATTAATTTAATATAATCTCTTTTTTACCATACAATCTCCTTCGTGTGTTCTCTATACAAGGTGACATTGGCGAAGTGATTAGTGCTCAACTGGCACGGTCGAAACGCCATAAATTAAGTACTGAACTGATATTCATTTAAAAACAAATATCTATACTTCTATCTCAACGTCTTTGATCGTTGATTACAGCTGTAAGAGCTGCTATGTGTACAATTACAGTTAAATTGATATAACGCTACCCGGTCTACCCTACGTACATCGAGATAAATGAATGATATTTCAAGATATAATATTGCATATAGAATTTTGGTAGCTATTGCTGAAGAGGTATGCAGGGTATACTTTTATTTTATTGCTATAAACTAATATTACATTAAAATTCACATTTTACAAGTTTTACTTGTTCATATAAATTTTTAAGTCTTCCAAATAGGTAATTAAATTTAATTCTATTAGAAGTTAGTGAATGAACGTTTTACGACCAACTCATCAATTTCTTTCTATACCTTTTGCTTACACAGCTGCTTGGTCGTAATATTTTAATACGGAACCTAAATAGTAAATCGATTAATTGTGAGATGTCACTTTATACATGTATATTTTGATTTTGTACCTACTTATATAAATGCTTTTATTATACGTATTCAAAATAATAACAATTTTTAATTTTTAGAAATTAAATATAAATTTTAAGAAATCAAAACAATTAATAATTATTTAAACTTACCTTACTCTTGAACAAAAAAATAATATTACAAAAAAAAAAGAAAGATTTCAAAGGTATTTCTTTTCTATATTTAAGCCTTTATCCAAAATAGTGAGCAAGAAGCAAATCTCTTCAGTATATCTGTAAATCAATTTTCACACAAATTGAAATCAAACTCACGATTTCGGACATAACAGAATTCAATCACCATTGAATAGGTGTAATGATCTATCTATCACTACACCTGTACGCGAGCTATAAAACAAATATCTTAATTATAGAGTTACGGCTTTAAATATCATATTCTATAGTGTATTTACGGAAAATACGAAGCCAGGTCATGTATTCTCCATGGACGGCCCTGGCACATTTATACTGCTGTATTAAAAATACAATAGAAATTAGGTTAGTTAATTTTACCTGAAACATAGTTCAAGAGGTAAAAGAAATACATAGTAAAGTTTATTCAGTATTGCCATAATATTATTACTATACACTTATAAAAAGTTATTTATATATAATAGAAAAAATGGTTATTATTTTGTTTGTATATAACTATACAGAGTTTTTTCTCATCACCACTTTAAATGAAACCCCTGTTTTAACTACTCTATAAAAGCCTAATACAATTAAAACAAAAGAGATTTTGCTAAAAATGAAAGAGTAATTTTTCAAATAAAATAATTAATAAAATTATCGTTTTAAAATAAAACGTCATTTGTTAACATTTGCTGTTTGTGTGTTCGTGCGTAGCCCCACGCACACACAAACCTATCAAAGGGACACCGCTGCACACGCCTCATTCCGAAATCGATTCGTAGGTATTGGCAGCAAAGTTCAAAGTTGTTTAACTTTTAGTTAGCATTAATAAATATTTCACTTCCTCGAGTGGGAATCGAAACCACAGCCATCGTGTTACAATCACACCTTTGTGCTGCTGCGCCACGACGGCCAGATATGGATTAGAAATATTTTCCGTAAAAGGAGAGCAAACGTTTCTAGCTGTATTATTTTATTTCTGTATGTATATTGCCGATATTAATAAAATCAAATTAAGACTTAAATTGTTTTTTTTTAATTTTTTAAAACTCTATTGAGGCATAGTTAATTGCACTTACTAGTTAGTGGTCGCAAGTTTGAATTTTATTTAGTAGAATGCTTTTATTAAAATAATATGTCCGTTTCTCATAAGATTGCACAAAATGTCCATAATCTAAAGCTAGAGCTGGACAGAATTATATATCTGATACCTTACTGTTGTATTAACAACAGTAAGGTATCAGATAACCAGAAACAATGAATGTTTTATCCATTCATTCGGAACTATAATATATGTTACCTCTACTTAAAATGTTATAGCGGTTACCTCTTCTTTACAAGCTTTTAAGTTGCCGTGTTAGTGTGCTAGTGAATGAGAAATCTTGGCCCACTTCTTTCTCTTTTCTACTTTTCTCTTCTTTTATATTTGTTGCACTTGTGTATGGCAAAATTAAACATTAGAGTTAAAAGTAATAAATACTTTGATGCTTGATTGTATTTATCAAATATATACTCGTATATGCTTATGAGAATTATACTTTGAAACAAAAAGAACAAATAGATATAAAATGCATTAGAAAATCTTATAATTTTAATTTACCGTATGTTATTATATTGTATTAATTATTATAAAAAAATAAAAAAATCTGCTTTACGCTGTATTCCGCACATAGCAGGGTAGGCAGTGAGGGGAAGGGAGTGTCTTAACACTAGGTTCCCTCTGCCTACCCAAATTATTACACTATATTATATATTATATTATTTCATGGAAAGTTTTCAACTGATTGATGTTATTTATTGTATGGGATAAATTTAACCTTGAAAAGCCCTTAAGATGCAAGTATTAATATTTTTCGCAATAACTTTCACACAGCTGCATAAATGAAACAAATTTAAAAAGAACTGTTATATTTCATAGAAATTCGTATGAGTTAGGCGGAAATGCACGCAGGTGTATACAAGAAAAATAGTTCAACGAAAAATTCTTTTCTAAAGCTCTAGAAAAGCTAGAACCGGTTTTGAAAAATATTATTCCGATTGAAACAGTTTTTGTAGTACAAAATTACTATTTTATTAAAACATCGATATAATAAATAACATAATTGTACACAAAGTGTTGGATTATCGTGGGCTCTAATTCCACTAGGATAATATTTTATAGATAAAATCTAAACGCAATTTATGTTTTAGGTAAAAACAGCTTAATAGGTTAATTCTTTTAGGTTTGCCTGCTTACAATATTTCAATGCGAAATTTTAAAAAAATTTAGGAGGTGGGATTTGTAATACGAAAAAAACTTATATTCTTACAATACAACAATCAAATGAGTTAATCTTAATTAAAAATATTTTAAAACAAACAAATATTTATAAAATACCTCACAAACACATATCAGGTAGATGATTTAATGAAATAAAAGAAAAATTCTGCATTTTGTGTTGTGTGAGAGCTATATTATTTTACTTTTTGGTAATGCCTTATATTCGCACGTTTGTATGGTTTTGTTATGAAAATATCTTCTGTTGAATATTACACAATAAATAGAAATTTAAACAGAAAAGTAAAAACCTCACAGTAAATGGTACTAAATGTTTTCTCTTTCTTCTTAGACCTATCTGTGTGATGTTTATTTTTGTTGAAAAATAAAGCTCAGTAGAAAAAGACGTTTCATTGTTTCAGTATTGTATGTGAACAAAATATGTATATATACTCATAATGTATCTTTTATAACTACAAGGAGACATGATATATTGACTTTTTTTCGGGTAAGTTGTTATTTATTACGTTTCTGTTGTTGTTTTAAAACAATTGTTGAAAACTAAATTATAATATAATTTTCTTTTATTTGTTTGTTCTGTTTAGATTAAACATTTAAAAGTCATGTAGTGTGCGCTTAAACTTTGTAACGTCATAAGATGAGAAAATATTTATTGATTGAAACGTCATGTTAATTAGTATACAATATCCCACGATACAATGTCTAATTAAAATCATGAGATAGTATTGTTTATTGCTGACACTTAAAATAATAACACTTATAAGTAATTGTGTGGCGTTTGATCTTTTTTTAACATTAGAGAAAATTTGAAATTCAATGAATAAATGTTACATTTCGGTTGTACGAGTACTGTTAAATTTAAGAAATTCTTCATTTGTTTTTGTGTATAGGTCCTCTATTCTTTTGATGTGAATTTACAATTTCCAGGTTCTTTTAACGTTTTAATTTTCCTTTTTTAGCTTCACACTGTATCCCACTGTAGCAGAGGGAGCCTAGTATTAAGACGCTCCGCACCTTACTTTCCAGTGAATTTTAGAGGCGTTGCGTGTTGAGTGGTAGAATTTAACACGCAAGAAAATGAAAACATAATGAAAACTTCATTTTCTCCAATAGGAATCGAACCCATAACCAGTCTCACGATTGTGCTCCTGCGATACACCTGGCCTCAACAGTTTTAACATTTTTTCATTATAACGTTATGGTTATTGTACAATTATTGCTGTCTTTACACTGCAGTGGAAAATAGAGAGCATTATCTCTAGGTCCTCTGTGTCCACAATATAAAATAATATCACATCAGAATATTATAAAAATATAGTATAAAGATAACCTTGAAAAATACTTTATACAAAACTAGAGCACACATTCCTCACAAAAGCATATAATTTTGTTATGGCGTTTACTATTTGAATTAAAATGTAAGTATACCATATAATAGCTTCCTTTTTCAATTCATCTTTTAAACTTCCGCAGCAAGAAACGAGTCTTTGTTAAATAGTAAAGGCCGGAAAGAAAGTAGCACTCTCATTATTTCAGGTATGAATTACATTCTATTTATAGCTCGAACTCCCATTTAAAATATTTTAATATAAATATTCTATGACCTGTGATGTTTAAGAGTTAATATCGTTTTTGTTCTTCCATAAATATTAGCTTATATTTAATTACTATTTTTTATTATTATTTTCAGCTTTACGGTATATCTCGCATGTAGTACAGCGAGTGTTGAGACACTCCGCTCCCCAGTTTCCGTTCTGTCATGTTTACAATCAGACGCTTGCGCCGCTGCGCCAAGACTGGCTTCAATAATTATTTAATTACTAATAAGCTAGTCTTATAATTAAACACTTTGCTCCACAAATTTCCTTAAGGGAGGACAATTCAATATTAATCAATCCTGTCTCTACGAACCAATACGCCAAGACAATAACTGTTTCAATATAAACAAACGGGAATCGAACCAACCATCATCGCTTTTACACCAAATTTGTTCCAACCATTTGCTGTTCCACAAACAGACTTTTTAATAAGAAATATTTACAACATAATAAGGTAATAAGAAATTTCATAGCTGATTTTAAGCGCGATCTCACTCCTTTTGTTGTGAATTGCTTAGATACTTATCCCGCGCAAACAGCGGCGCCGTGATAACGAGACTTTCTTCAAAGGTCTCGCTCTACGTTCTGATATTTTATTCGCACCATAAAGCTCTGATTAATCCTACAGCCTTTGATCTTTGTCTTGTAATAATTTTGTCGTTGCTAAATACTTCTTGAGCATAAATTTACTGAGATTGAAGGAATAATTGAAGGAATAACATGTTTTCAAAACATGAAACGAACACAAGTGTTGTGTAGGTTGTAGATGTAAGTTTGTTGTTGTAGTTTGTTGAAAATGCTACCATTGATGTTTATTTTACTTGAAAATGTTCTGAATAACTCGTAAGTGGCAATTATTGACTAATTCAAATTGGACATAAATCATTTTGATTGTCTCGTTCTGTTAGACAAAGAGCGGTGTTATAACTTAACCCAGCGAAAGCACAAAATGGACTGACATAATCCTAGATCCCTGTGCCTGGTATGGTGCCTTCACTACAGTAGTTATTCTGAAAGATATTTATGTGAAACATTTGGTTAGTGAGAAATACCCATAAATATCATATTAATTACAAAATTGAGCCCGTCGTGGCGCAGTGGCACAAGACTGTGACTGTAACGCGACGAATGTAGGACCGATCCCCACTCGTGGAAGTAAAATATTTATTTACGTTTATATTTCCATTTCTTAGATCTGGTGTCGAGGTAAAGCACGGCATTGAGTTCGGCCACTCAATACGCAATGTTTCCAGAAGTCGGCAGAAACTGGGGAGTGTCTTAATACTAGATTCCCTCTGCCTACCCTGCTATGTGCGGGATACAGCGTGAAGCTGATTTGATTTGATTTAATTTTAATTATAAATTCGGAACGTCACTTAATTTTAGTGACTCACAGAGTATTTTCACAGTTCTACATTTTGCTATAAAAACAGTATTTTTACTTACTTTACCCCGGTCATTTATAGCAGCCTCTAAATCCAGATAGAGTGGTAGGATTTGAGGATATTGTGGAGTGGACAAATAATAGCCAGATTTTTACAGCTCTGTGTGGTTTCGAATTTAAAGTACACTTTCGTAACTATTCTGAAAACTATATTCTTTTATATTTATATAATTCCTAAGTTTTGGGTTGGTAAAGATTTTTTCATTGAAATTTTGCTTGTTAGGTAAAAACAGCTAAAGCACATTGTCCATATAGATAAGGGAAAATCATTATCACTATAGAGTCTGTATTTATATAATGAAAAATGAACACTAAAAACATGTATGTAGTGTGACTTTAAACACGACATGTTGTGGGTTTGATTCCTATTTGAGGAAATTATATATTTAATATTTTCATTTTTTTGCTATGGTGTCAAAACGCGGCGTTAATAACTGCCACTCAACACACAATGCCATCTTTTTTGAAGAAGTAGAAGAATTATTTGGAGGAAAGTAGGGAGCGGAGTGTCTTAACTCTAGGCTCTATAAACCTGTCCTGCTAAATGAATATCAAAAAAATCTAATATGAAAAAAAATCTTTCTTATATGAAATCAATCTATCTATCTAATATGAAAAAAATATCCCTCGATCAACATTATTTCCAAAAATCCGCCGACATGTACCTAATTCAGAAATTTAAATTTAATAAGAAATCTAATCGTTTAAAATTATAACGATAATGTTCCGTGAAAATAATATTTCGTCTTCTTCCGCGACGTTAGTTTTGAATGGAGACGCTTTCTAATTTCGTCGCTTGTGCTCTTCACTCAATATGCGGTACGGCGCGGTACGTGTCTCATGTAAGTGGTTGTTGGAAATACATATTACGGTGTAAAATTGGAAAGATATTAAAATCTGAACACTGCAGCTCAACAGTTAATATAAAATTTTATTACTTATTTTGCAGTAATTACGATTTTTTCTACGTTTCCACCGCCTATATATGGGTAAATTGTAAAAACTGAAAAATTATAAAGATCTTAAATTAGTATTGAGCTTTAAAATGTTACATTCATTAAATTTAGATATTTGTGCCTTTTAATATATTTTATGCTCATTGTAGACATGATAAGGCTCACTACAAACTTTCTATACGATTTTTGAAAACTTTTATATTAGCCTAAGATCCCAGGCCCCCAGACCTACGTCATTTTAACAAAGCTGGAATTTTGAGTATTATTAGTTTATGTATTTACAGTCAGTACAATTACCCTGTAAATCAAATAATTAAATATATATAAGCTACATATCTTGAACAAGCGCTAAGCTACCGTTGATTTCAGACCATTGGTTAATTTTCATAAGAAATTACGATTACGATATTTACGTCACATACATTTTTTAACGCTGTATTCTGTTCTGTTGAGTGGCGGAACTCAAAGTTGTGCTTTACCTCGTCACCAAAGAAAAAAACAAAAAGTTTAAATATTTAATTTCCTCAAGTAGGTATCAAACCCACAACCTCTAGATTTCACAGTCACAATTTGTGACTGTAAAATCTAGAGGCCTGGCTGGCTGACTGGCCTCAACGTCACATACATATTATGCTAATAAACGGTATACATAATGAAAATAACCAATTTGAAATTCTATTGTACTCGTAGCACATCCAGTAAAAGACCAGTTTGAATTTACATTTAGCTAACGGTTCAGACAGTACAGTGTATTCAGTTAGTGAGGTATAAAGCACTTGCATCGCCTTCAGCGTTACCTAGGGACGTGCTTTCAAATTTATTTAGCTCAACCTTTCTAATTGCTTTACAGTGTTCCAGTGCGGTGTGGACGCTGTAGTAAACAATGCAGGTTATACTTTACGTTGTTTACTCTGGAAATTGTATGAGCAAAATATTTACATGTTATATGGATATATCTGGTATTGTAGAGTATTTTGCTAATTGGGATATGTGTGATCATTATTGGTCTGTGAACGTCAGGTTGTTAGGTGGTAAAGTTATTTAGATTGTGTTTCGCTATTCAATATTTCTATATAATATTTAATCAAATTTAATTATTTTATAAGCATTATTAAAGGAGGTTAGATTTTTGTTCGATAGACGTTGGTTATGACACATCCGTCCCCTTTTTCCCCGGAATTCTAAACGCATTGCGTGTAAAGTGGCGGGATTCAACTCAATTGCTTTGTTTCTAGAGCGAGGGTATGAAATCATTAAATATTTTACTTCCTCGAGTAAGGACAGAACCCACTACCTGTCGCGGATACAATCACACGCTTGTGCCCCTGCGCCATGACTTGCCCATATTATATCGTCTACTGATTTATTACGTAATCATATTCATGACTATATATCCATCCATCCACACATTTACAAGAGAACTCACTATTTCTAAATAAATTCGAAATAAAATTTATATAAATTATAGTCAATTTACTCAAATCTTCAAAGAAAATTGAACAGAACGACGTTTTATGATAAAAGCATTCATTGATATCGAAGAAGTCTTCTTATGTTAATCTCGTTCTCAATTTTTCCTTCTAAAATCAAAAGAAAGTTCGAAACGCTTGATGAATAAACTTAATTGTTGTTTTTTATTTATTTTGGTTTTTGTAATTTTTTTTTGAGACAAACATCTTCCATTAAGCTAATTGTTAACATAAATTTCATTTAGATATTATGATAGCTCTAATGATTATTTATTTAACATATTTAGCTTAGTAATGAATGACCGGTCAAAAGTGAATTCTCTGCCTAGAATAAAAATGACGATACTATACTTAAATTCCAAAGAGAAAATGATGCCCTAATTTTTATTAATGTAGACGCAAGGTCGCTATTGACAGTTTATTCTCCAATTTAATTAATTTTCTTTAATACAAAATACATATTTTAGTTAGATTCTATACGAATATTTTAAACTGTGTTATAATCAGGATGTAATTACCAATTGAAGTGGCTGGAAAGACAACTGAGAGAAATACATATTTCTATCACAAAACTAAATTAACTCTTACGTGATTTTTATAATGATATGTAATTTATTTTAAAAGTTATAGTTTTTGAATTTAATAGACGTACAAAGTATGCAAATACAGTGAAACTTCAAATTTTACAGGTGGCGCTAGAGCCGCAAGTTTTAAATATGCTAGGAAAGTTCGCTTTTTGTTATAATTACACAATTCGTTATAATTTCACTGTGAGCTTCATTTTAAGTTTCTTGTATAATATTTAAATTAAGTAACAATAGCTTACGATGCTAATTTTTGAAACGGATCCACAAATCTAAATCCAGTTTTCACTACTCTATTTTGGAAACTTCCCATAAACTTCAGTATTAGTTTTATATAAATCGATGCATAAATAGAAAAGTAACATTAATATATCATATTTTGTTTATTAAAACAGTTCAAGAACCTTATCGTTATCGGTCTTTACTTTCGCCACTCAATACGCAATGCCTCCAAAAGTCAGCGGAAAGTCGACAGCGGAATGTCTCAATACTAGGCTTCCTCAGTCTACCCTGCTACACGCGGGATACACCATGAAGCTGGAAAATCGAATTGTTATCGATCCATATTAATAATTTAAATTTATAACACAAGTATATTTAAAATCATTTATGAGAAATTTTTCTACAATGGATAATTGGGACAGCATATTAAAATGTTTTATCAAATGAAATTACACAAGCTCTTGTTAATCAAACATTACAAAATAAATATGGAAATTCATATAACTTTGTGAAAATATACATGTACACGTATTCTATTTGAGTAACAGTTGATTTTCCGTAAATTACGGAGGCAGCTAAAATTTAAAATCAACCTTCACTTCAAATAGCTTGTAGATCCGCTGGATATTAGAGTTCTACTTTTAGATTGGAGGTGGACAGCACCATGCATTTAAGGGATCCCTATACCCACTTAACATAATAAGTATTTATTTTAGCTTCTCGCATTATCTCTTGCGAGGTAGACAAAGGTAATCGAATGAAGCCTCTTTCGCCTCGTCCACTGTCATCAACCTCCCCGCCCTCCGGGGAGTTCTGATGCTTTTTACGTGACTTTATTCCAGTGTCATCGATAATGTGTTTTGAAGGTCTACCGAGATCTGCCTCTCTTCTTTTTTTTTTTTTTTTTTTCGAACATGACATTAATGCTGTTAGCC
>DWGR01001357.1:0-16481 GCA_018247715.1 Heliconius burneyi | reverse complement strand
AAACATTAATATACACTACAGTATAGTTTCTATGAATAATTCTGAATTACATCATATTCTAGCTCAGACGCCTTTGAATCTGCATCCAGCATTCAAAATGAGGCTATATTTGTATATCTTTTGTTACAAAGAATACTTATATAGTATTAGATTTCAAACTCCTCTGTGGCTTAGTGCGATGATTGTGACCACAACCAAACACAACCATTCTTCTTCATCCTGGCATTAATCCCGGCTATTGCCATGGTCTGCCTTCCTGTTCAATTTGCTCAACTTTGCATCCACGGTGGTTAGATTATTACAACCACTATTATATATGAATATAATTAGACTATCTTGGCGCAGTATGACAAAGCTTAAGTCTTAATGATGAGGAGGAAATGATTATTTTTACATCTGAATTTCAGAAATTGAGAAATTAAATGATTAGTAGCAAAACTCAACTTAAATTTTTTCAATGTGAGATGGAAAATAAAACCAATACACTTCCCCAAGTGCTATCCTACTGCATCATGAGAGCGTCAAAACTACAAAATTACTAAAATTACTTCAAAACCTCTATAACCTGTTATTATTTTACAGTGGTATGGCAAGACTGGCAAGTTCACGTTACATCAACGCCATCGGAAGTCGGCAGTCCAGCTCTTCTCACATGTGCCGTACCCACTGCAGTGCGAGACCAAGCATCTGTAGCTGCATGGTACAGAGATGACGCTGTTATATCAGCCGGCGATCATTTTTGTAAGTATTAAGTTAACATATAAAATGCTCCCTCATGCACAGTGGTACAACTTCTGATTGTAAGCGCAGCGGTTGTGGGTTGAATTTCCACTCAATCAATTATGTTACTGTTTCACTTGGCCTCAATTCATTGTCGCTATCCAAACCCAAATGAAATCCAAATCAGATCCAAAGTTATCTAAATGCTAAATAATATAAGATAAGCAGAAATTACAAACGCAACCGTATCTGTTAATTGTTCTTTTCGAATCTGTTCGAAATTTCGGCAATTTATAGTATTTTTTTAGCTTCACGCTGTAACATATCTCCAATATATGGCAGAGTAGATAGAATGAGCCTTTACGTCAAGATACTCCACGTTTGTAAGGATTGATTTCGTGTTCAGTAAGACAAATTGTAAATTGGTGTCTCAGACCCAAATGTACCTAGGTAGTATCATGTTCGTAAAAACAATTGTGAGTCGGGCTCGCCCACCAAGGGTTCCGCACAAAAGTTGGAGTTCTCGAGCTTTTTCTGAAATCGAAGCTTATCTTTCCCAGAGCCCTTTCATCTGATACCTGACTTGAATTAGCGACTTTTATACCAAATTTTGCCCCAGCCTCCCCTCCTGCCCCCCCCCCCTTTAAGGCTATTATTTTTGGGATCTGACCACAAATGTATAATTTTCAGATTTTCTCCTAAGCTAATTCTACCTGCAGATACTGGGTGCCAAATTTCATAAATCTATGTTAACCGGTAGGATAACTATATTAATTTTGATATCCGTTATAAAAAGTACGGAACCCGACAATACTTTAACAACCCCAGCAACATGCTTGGCCGGTCTCCAGTTTCGCTTCCGCTTTTGTTTCATTAAATTTTCCTCCTAATTCAAATTTCCCGTGAGATCCCTTAATTGGATATTGGTTATAGACTAAAGATCTTTTTCCTTTTCGGTGTCCGCGTAAAGTAATTCTGATTCGTCTCATTGTGTATAAACGTCTAAGAAAGGTCTAAGAAATACAATCGAATTGTTATTTAAGCCTGTGACGTTTATTCAAATTTTTACCTTAATTTATAATTTCAATTCAGTTTTTTCGTTCAAACAATAATATGCTCAATAAATAAATCAAAAAATATTACAATTACGATACAATAAAGCACGACGTGATTATTATTATTGATGATGCCAGACGTTAAATAAATAAAATAATAACTAATAATCTAGAAAAAAAATAATCAAAAAGTAGCAAAATTCTTATCTTATCTTTTGATTCCGTTTACCTTTATGCTATCTCTAGATAAAGGTCTTCAGATACAGGCGCATGGACAACAAAGTGATAAGGGTTCAATTTTTCTCTTTTGGGGTACAGAATCCCAAAAATTACAAAAATGTACGGACCACGTATTCATAGTAAAAAAGAGAGTGATTGCTATAGAGGATTAGTTACCACCCGCAACTTTGTTTACGTTTGAAAAATTTAAGAGCTTTTTCCAAAAGAAATCGTTAGTGCTCTCCCTTCTACGCCGAATATTTTCGTCTGTGCGTTGTCTATCAGTCACTGAGTAACAAAAAAGTTTGTGAACATAAAAATACATTTCAATCATAAATAATATAATACTTTCTTCATAGAACCAAATAAAATATTAATAATTTGTAATGGTCCCGGCGCAGGAGCACAAGCATGCGACTGTAAACGCGATGATTGTGGGCTTTGAGTCCGCCACTCAACTAGCAATGCCCACAGAATTGGTTAGGGGATAGGAAATGGAAGTCTCTTAATGGAAACGGAGCACTAGATTTCTAGGTTCACTCTTCCAAACCTGTTAAATGTTTAATACAGCGTGAAATTTTAAAACAAAAATATTTTTTATATACCAACTGCTAAAATATTATGTTTCTTTGTAGCTGGACCAACTCTCCTTGTAGACGACGGATGGAAATTGATAGTCCGGTCAGTTCGTATCGACGACTCTCGTGCTCAGTACTCCTGTTCCGTCCTCGATTCACTCACTGGGGAAAGGAGACAGAGTTCACCTATCAATGTTGATGTCGCACGTAAGTATTCTTATATGTATTTATTACTAGCGACCCAACAACGGCTTCACCCGCTCAAACTCATTGTTATATTATAAAATTATATAAATATTTATAATATTGTTAGAAATTATGCCCATAAAGGGTATATAAGGATGACTTAACTTACTGGCTGGCACTTCTTATGGCTCTCTTATCACTCTGCCCGATTTAGTCTCTGGAAATGGATATTGTTATTAGACTGCAAGTTTCTCTTTGATTGTTTAATAATTATTTAAAGTTTTGTTTTTTTAATTTCCTTACCTATTTTATTTAATCATAACATAGTTTCTTAAAATATTTATTATTTTTACTCAAATTATAGCCTATGTATTATTCTGACGTGTTAGGTATAATACTGAAAAAAATCTAAATCCGATCTGTACTTCAAAGTGGAACAAATATCTCCTCAATGACGTATGAGCGTAATTTGACTTTTAATTTATTAAATTACAATAATGTAAAGATAGAGCCTCTGATTATCATACCTCACGCTGTATCCCGCAAATAGCGTGATAGGCAGAGGCAATCTTATAGTACATTCTCCACTCATGAAATGCTTAAAACAAAAAAATCTTTATACTTATATAAACAGTATCCAGCACACTAATAATAACATAGACTTGAGTAAGCAACATTCACCTGAGGCTTAAATTGATGAATGTGCAGATGACCTGGTTCACGCTTCGCAGGACACATTAAACATTCAATTTCGATTGTCACTCTCACACCAGTTACAGTAGTATAGACAGCCAGATGTCCGTATTATTTTAATGACTGGTCTAGACAACGCTAGGCCAATTTGATAGATCTTTGAGTAAAAGATATGAACATGGTTATACCAGTTAAAATCTGCAACCCAGTATGTTTCTATTTGATAAAAATTCAGTTTGAGGCCGTAGTGGTGCAATGGCATGGTTGTGGGTTCCATTTTGAATTCTCTCCCTCTGGCCACAAGAAAAAACGCGGCGTTTAGTTCCACTCTTCAATTATTCAATTTACTAGCTGTAGTAGAAGAGTGTTAATACTTGGTGAAGCTATAATAAAAATCTTATTTATTATATATGACTACTTTATGTATTATTTCTAGCCATGAGTGCATCTGCAGCGCCTCGACCAGTATTGCCCGGTATTTGGGAAGCGAGCGCCCGACGTGGAGGTGACGCCGTCCTACCTTGCTTGGTTCACGCTAATCCCCTACCTGCTATTACGTAAGTTCTATACTTAAATTTTTATGCTGTTACCTAACTTTTACTATTGACCATTTGTTATGGAATATCTGACTGCAAATATAAAAAGGATTTTATAGAAAGAAATGCTATATGAAAAATATATCATTAATTTGCTACTGCAGAATTTAATAGTTACTGTAAAAATCACGTTTAGTAGATGAGAGTCTTACTCTGTCCAAAAATAAAAACAGGATAGAAATGTATGGAATTAAATTATTTAGGATGGTTACCATTTTGTTATTGTATTAAATAAAACAATAAATTGCAAGGGTCTTCTCCTCCCAACCATTTTTCGGGCCGTTGGTAGCAACATGTCCCATTGACAACTCAAAACGTATTTACAAAATTATTAAATAGCATATTTCAATTAGGATATTTTAAAAATGCATGTATTGGTGCATCTACGGCGTCACTTTTCCATTTATAAATACCATGGCCAGTCCTTGCACAGAGGCACAAGTGTACGACTGTAAGCGAGACAGGCTGTGGGTTCGATTCCTTTTCGAGGAAATTAAATAGTTGATATTTTCATTTTTCTGGTAACGACGTAAAGCGCTGGGTTAAGTTAACACGAAAGTATCCAGAATTCGGTGGAAAGTGAGGAACAGAAATATATTAATGGGAGCGAATAATTAAAAAAAATATGTTAAAGCGTTATATATTATTCTTGTTTTAAATATCTTATAAAATACAATGGTAATTCCCCAGCGGGACTTCTACTAATATTGTACAAAATCACAAATTCTAAATGCTTATTCATGCTTATAAACATTTAATACACGAACTGTCGTTCTTTTTGCGATATAGACGAAAGTTGAAAGGGCCCAAGGGTTGTATAGCTGCCTTAAGTATTGGTACAACCGCTATATACTCGTGTAAAAGCCTGAAGGAACTATTAACCTCGTATCACGTTTATGAACTAATATAACTGGGATTTGGTAATGCTTAGTATGGAATAAAGTTATGTTTCTTTTAGATACGTACTTGTATGAAACTATATTCGCATTGTTGAACGAATTGATATCCACTCGATTTGTTTTGTTTTCGTTTTCTGGATTCCGATAAGAAAAAGCGGGTAGTTGAAATTTGCTTCTCGTCATGCTCTACTCTTCCGCTTATGCTCTGGTTCTTCCGGCCGACTCCTCTTTCTTTTAGCATCACTTTGTATCCCGCCAGTTACCTAGGTGTTACGATACTCCGTTTTCATTCTAGACATTTCCGCTTTCCACTTTACGTTGAATTCTGCGCTTTACCTCGTTACCAGAGCAAGAAAATCTACATATTAAATATTTCATTTCCTCAATTGGAAATCGCATTCACAACCTGTCACGTTAACACTTGCGCGCTTTGTAACCTTGTCCATATGTCACGCCTGGCCTTGAGTCGAATCTTCCTTGGTTAGTAAAATGTGAAAATTGCATTTAAATCGCTTAAACCGATTCTGAGATTTGATTTAACTACTAATATCAAGCTTTTACAAGTATTTTTTTACCATAGCTTATGGTGTTCCGTGCATAGGGCAGTCAACCGTGAAGCTATTCACAACAATATCCGCCCACCGGATATGCTCTGCATAATTTACTCATGAAAGTATCCGTTACAAGGATATAATTCATAGGACTATCAGAAATTTAGGATCTTGGGCACATAAAATGTTCTTTACAATTTGAAATTCGAATATAATAGATAAGAGCTAGGCCTAAGACTCCTTACATTACTGTTATTATTTATTCTGATCATATTTTTTTTTCCTTATTATTGCTGATAAATATGATATTTCATTGTTTTATTTTCTGGGCACCTTAAACTTTATGATTATTCATTAAATAAACAGAATTGACTAACAGTAATATATGTTGATGTCAACAGCCTTAAATTTTTAAATATTGCGTAAGGATTTATAATATTCTTTGTAAAATAAATAACTATAATAATTGCCTATTACAAAAAATACTCAAATTGAATCGAATAATCCAATATCGAAATCGAATCCAAAATAATTAGTCGAATAAATGAATCGAATATCGAATCAAAAATATTTAATTGAGAACCTCCTCCTTATTTTGAAAGTCGGCTAGAAATACAGATTTATTACAAACAAGGACTACTAATATATTATTATAAGTATAAGTATAGATATGGATTGCAATATTTTTGTAAGCAAACTAATGCCTTAAATTCATTCAAATGCCGATAACTTTTTTTTAATGAACCGGTTTTGATGAAACAAACTTAAGATGTTGAGTTAAAACAAAATAATCGACCAGAATTGTATAAAAAAATAATAAGTTTTCATTTGAAGCCGTCTGACTGTAAATTCTATCGTTATGTCTTACATCCTCATTCAAAGAAAAAATCTAAATAAATATTTTTCATTTACCCAAACGAAACACAGCGTTGTGTTCCACACCTTAACAATCAAGATGGAAAGTAGTGAGCACAAATAAAAAGTTTTAATTTTAGCTTCAAAACTTCAAAAATTTTTAAGGGTTCCGTAAGTGTAAAATGCTCTATAATAAGGACCAGCTGCCAGTCTGTCTATCCGTCTGTCATCAAACTGTATCTCACGAATAGTAATAGAGAGTTTTTACATTTTTACAGATGAAGTATTTCTGTTGCCGTTGCAACAACAAATAATATAATAAATATTTAAGAGCGTACATACAAGTAGCATGATTTTTTTCTACTACTATAGATACTGGTACGGAACCCTCCGTACGTTAGCCCGATTCGCACTTAGTCAGTTTTCCCAATTTTCTATATGTATAACGTCATCTATTAGAGATGAACAAAATTAACACGAATTGAGCTTTGTAACTTTTATATTTTAAATACTTTTTAAAAATATCTCTCTATTTTTCCATATTAAGAAGCACATTTTAAAAACATTTCTTTTGTAAAACGCCGTGACAGGTAATTTCCGCTTCACAAAGAATACTAACCCGAGTGATTAATTGAAAAAAATCTGTTGAAAATTTACTTTAACATTTTATTTTAATTAGACAGCAGCTCTTTTTAAGACTCAACAAATAACAAATAATTCTTTTAGTTTCACTCTGTGTTTTGTGTGCAGGATAGCAAGCAGAAGAAGCCCAGTGCTAAGACACTCCGTTCCTCACTTTCCACTAAATTTTCAAAGAATCGCGTGATAGAAGACGGAACTCAACACCGCGCTTTGTGTTACTAGAGCGAGGATATAAAATATTGAATATTTTATTCAAAATTATAAATTATAAAGACGTATAGATGATTTTTATTTTAATGTTTATATTTTAATTGAGGCCGTCGTGGCGTAATTGTAGAGATCATGATTGTTGATTCAATACTCATTCAGGAGAATAATTATACAAGGCCGTCGTGGTGAAGCGGTACAAGGGTGCGACTGTGACGCGACGGTTGTGGGTTCGATCCGCACTCTAAGGAAGTGAAATATTTATTTACGTTTATATTTCAATTTCTTCGGACTGCCGAGGCAAAGCTGGCGTTGAGTTCTGCCACTCAATACGCTATGCCTCCAGCATTTGGCAGAAAGTGGAGAACGGAGTGTCTAAACACTGCCTACTCTGATGTGTGCTGATGTATGCAATACAGCGTGAAGCTAATTTTTTTTATTGTTTTCATTTTTTCAGTCCGGTAGAAAATTAGGCAGAAAATTGGGAGCTAAATTTTTACCTTGCTGCCTATGGTATACAGCAAATAAAATAAAAAATGAAAAATATAGTTAAATTTACACTGTATCCACCAACTTACCTCTCAAAATTGCGAATATTTTAATCCCAATCAAATACACAATTGATCCACAAAAGAAAATAAGACATATATAGATAAGATAAGCGTTAACTTAAATTAAAGTTTTTTCGTATAAATAATACAATAATATAATATCGCAATAACCGTGTCAGCGAGAAAATACATGACACGTCCGGCTTTTTGTTGTACAGTCGTTAACCTCTAGCAACCCAACGTTAACGTTAACTGGGATGCGCAAAAAGTTCATCAGGAAAAACAATGTTTTGTATTATTTTCATTTATTTATTTGTACATATATTTATATTATTTTTACTCATAGCTTCGTCCCAATAAGCTATGTTTGACACATGACACATTTTAAGAAGTCTGAGATTAGGGCTTAGATCTTACCGTACAAGCTTAAAAGCAATCAATATCAGATTCCACCATTTTGACGCAATTGCCAAATGTCTCTGCATAAGTTTTCGTCTCTTTGTAATAAGGGTTCACTTGGATAAAATGAAGTGTTCTGTCATTTTCACTAAAATGTAGTAAAATAAATGTTCATGATTGAAGTAAATGGTGACCAAATATTAGGAAAGAATAAAAAACTAGATATAGTGTATTATATTATTATATTTCATGGCGGCACGCTTGAACACAGTTTCTCATTATATAAATAATGCCACGGAGGGCACTCACCACTCTTAAGTAGATCTGCACCACTCATGTAGTTTATATACACTTTATGTAGATTTACATAAATATAGTATTTAGAGAAAACATTCTACAGCTATTTCTAATCGATTTAAAATTTACATGTTTCCTATGAAAAGTCATTTATATACAATAAATTGAAGTAAATTGAAATAGTCATAGGGCAGATAAGAATAAATGTAGAATTGTGTTATTTATAAAATGGGCAAATCGAATCTTACGCTAAAATTGACTTATACAGAGTGTTTTTGTCATCACCGCTTCAAATGAAACGACAATTTTAATTACTCTATAATAGCCTAAAACATTAAAAACAAAAGAGATAGAGCCAAAAATTAGAAAGTGTTTTTTTTTTCAAACAAAATAATTAATAAAATTATCATTGCAAAATAAAACGCCATTTGTTATAAACGACGTACGCGGATATAATAACTATCAAAGGGACACCGCCACACACGCCTTACTCCCGAAATTGAGTCTTAGGTATTGGCGGCAAAGTTCAAAGTTGTTTAACCCTTAGTAGTATTTTTGTAGTAGTAAGTGTATACGTTATTGGTATCTATTCGTACTGCGTCACGCGTAATACAACGTGGATATACATCATGATATGAAAAAAATAACCCAGGCAGGATATAGAGCTAAACACTTGTTGGTAAAGGAATCTTACACAGCGGTCAGTACTAGCTAACGCCACCACGAAAAAGTCTAAAGAATTTTTAAAAAGTAAAGTGGAATATAACCAACAAGCAATCAATAGAGTTTGTGAAAAAAGGTTAAAGATCTACATAATAGCCTCATTCATTTATATAACTAGCTCCTGAATGGCCTGTCAATATAAAAAAGTATGAGAAACAGTATAAAATTCCTGATTTTACACTACGAGCGTAAAATATGTAATGGAACTCACAGTTACGTAACAAAAATCCATATAGTTCAGAATTTTTAAAACATTGACTACTTCAAACTCTCGAAGGAACTGATTAGAAATAAGCTTAGAGTTTCTTGTACACGGTAGAAGTAGATGCAAGAGAATCTATCATAACTTTTAAAATGTGAGAAAATAAAAAACAACATGACTTCTATTTGCAGTCGACTTTAACCACACAATATGTAAAAAGGAACCATAAAAATGCCTTTAATTCTACTAAGAGACATAATACGCGATATCCTAATATAATTTATCACTCTCATTAGACGTATTATCTTGCGTCGACGCGACAGCTAGTCAAACAATAACGTAATGGTGACTGAGCTCTTTCATGGACATACTCGTACATATATTAATAACGATATGTATAGTAATTTTATTCAATAATATATTGCGCCCAGTCGTGGCGCTCTGGGAGCATAGGGCACAGGGGGCACAATTGTTTGAGATGTGACTGTAAACGCGACTGGTTGTAGGTTCGATCCACACTCGAGAAAATGAGATATTTATTTAAATTTATATTGTCATTTCTTCTCCCTTTTTTGGAGGCAAAGCATGGCATTAAGCTTGGACACTCAACACGCAATATCAATAGAAGTAGGAGGAAAATGGAGAACGGTGTGTCTAGTGTTAAGTACTAGACTCCATCTGTCTTAACTGCTGTATGGGATACAACGTAAACGTCAAGGGATGTCATAAAAATATGTTGTTGAACGCTTTCCCAGCAAGACGCAAAGGACTAAATAGCAATAATTATATATATTTCTATACAAGCTAAGCCACGAACAGTACTTTAAAGGTATATATATATATATATATATATATATATATATATATATATGTACATGAAAATAAAATAGACAATAATATATATTTGATTTATTTAAAATACAATGATTAATAAAGTAGTCGTAAAGTAAGCAGTATTTACTTCAAGTGTAAACACATTCATTATTGTATCTCACTTGTCCTGGGGGACAGGGACTTTGATAATTTTGTCCGACTATCCAATCCTGACCCACTACCAGGTACAGTGACGCAAACGCAGCAAAAACTATATATAAAATATACGTTTTGAAGCAAATATCCATATTTAAATAACACATTTACCAGCGGCGTTAAATTACGCTACCTAAGAGTGTTTTAACACTAGATACTTTTGTTTACTTTCTATCTAGAGCTCTACAACTTTTTATAGTGATACAAAGATTTTTTGCAATAAAATACGCCATTTCACAGTTTTAATATAATTTATGTCAAATTACGATTGAATTTAAAGCTAATATGCATTTTCTAATATATTCTGTTATTTATTATTTTTTATAAAGAAATGAATAGTTCTGAATATCAACCCTTCAAATGGTGGTATTTTACCCCAAGTATCTAACATATTAAATATGAATTAATTTTAAATTATTTTTAACATATTTAAAACGTTGTTCCACAACGTTTTTAAAAAAAGTAAATTTTAGATTAATTGTGAGTAATACTTTACATTTTCTTTAAATATAAACTTTCTTTTAATCTTTTTTTCTTAACTTGTTATCTTCATTCTTATCACATTAAAAAAAATATTATTATGCTGCTTTAATATCTAGCTTAGTGGGCTATTCTGTTATATCACGTATTAATTTTTTTTCTTAATAAGGAATCAAATTGAAAATAGGTCGATATTTATGATAGTAATTAAAAAAATAGATACAATCTAAACATACCTAACTTAATACAGACTCTAGTAAGAATTCAATATCTAATTAAAAATAAAATTGAAGCTTATAATTAAGGACATGTTAAAAAAGGTACGGACCACGAGTGCTTAGTTAGTATATATATCACCGTAAGATTATGAAAACGGTTAGTTTATAATGTTACTCGTCAATTTATAAACATTTCGAAAGTTGTGAACTCTTCAAACACTGGCCCTGATAGGTCGCCTTTACAGCAAAGTCGACCAATACGCGTTGGGACCAAAGAGTTAAGAATCTACAAAAGTATCATTTTTTTTTATTATGGACATAAAGTATGTTGTATTGAGAATATTTTTCAATATATTCGAAAATAAAAATAAGAACTGGTATTTATGTACATTCCGTAGGTATATGGATATTTAAGTGAAGGTTCTCAAATCTAACCTAACCTGTTCTTTAAAATCGCCTTAACTGTAGCTGCGGTGGCGAGGTTTTGAATTCTATGGTAAATTTTTGCGATTGATAATGTCGGTTCACAATTTTCGGATAGTTTATAAATTTACGAGTAAGAACCGTTATATTATAAACTAACCGTTTTCATAATGTTATGGTGACATAAATAAAAAACGGATAAGCTATATCTCGAAGCGTTCTTGAGATAAAGACTCTTGATAGAGAGACAAACATACAGACAGAGAGACGGATAGATGAATGGAGGGACGGGCAACAGTGATCTTATAAGGGTTCCTTTTTTACTGAAAAAGTAAGGAACCCTAAAAGACACACCAACATAGAAAAAATTGATCAACTGTAAAATGACAATATAATTTAACAAGAAATATACTATAACTGTGAAACATAGAATTTCACGGCGTAGTAATGAAAACAAAATCAACTATAAAAGTACCTCCCTATTCCTATTTAAGCATTCACTTTCAATACATAAGGACCAGGACTTAAAATATGAACAAAATCTTGATTTTGTTGGTGGTGGTTTTGGCCGCAACGTGCATAGTAGAAGCGAATAATGGCGGAAATCTGAATTCAAGGCGAGCTGGATGTCCACCAGGACAGGAGGAGTATATGGGCATGTGTTATGGTACGCGCAGAAGCCAAAGCGGACCACTAAGTGGAAGACGAAGCCAAAGCCAAAGTGGAAGCCGACGACATAACCAAAATGGACTACGAAGCGGAAGTTCTTAATTATCTCCTTTTATGTAATAAATCAACTGTATACGATTGATGATATACGTTTAATAAATAAATGAAATTGCATATATTTTTTCTTTTATTTTTTTTTTTGTATTATATAGAATGAAAACCTATTAAATAGGTAGGTACTCCACTCTCCGCATGCAGCCCATAATTAATACTTTATAATAACAACAATGAAAAGTAAAAAAAAATACAATAACTCCGACTGCATAAAACTAAAAAAAAAAAACAAGTCCATTAGTGTATTAGGATTAGCAGTCGAGACGCCTTTAAATTATGCAGGGCTCCTGGCAAAGATTTAATTGATTGAAAAATTACTTATAAGTCCCGACTGTTTTGTTTTTTTTAATATTTTTTTACTTTTTTGTTAGGATCCATTAGGATTATTAGGGCATGTAAATATACGGTCTCTTTTTCGCTTTCCCGGTAGAAAGTAAAAAAGCCAAGTCTATATTTGTCAACATTCTTATTGTTTTATTTTTATTAGTATTACAGTAATGATAATCATGACCCTTTTGAAATCCTTGTATTGAGGTCGTGAATTTGATACCAACAATGTGGTATTCAAGAATATTTTTTTTTACTTAGTAGTAACGGCGTCCCACAGCCACCATGATATTTTTTTAACGTTTCCTGTCTAAGAATACTTGGGCTGCTAAGAGAAATCTAACGATACCTCAATGATGTACATCCATTCGGTGGTTCTGGAGATATGAGCTAATAAAGAACATTAGTAGTCAATCAATAAGTGATAAAATTGATAATTTTTGGACGTTATATCTAAATAACTGTTTGAGCTTTGTTCATGAAATTTGATACAGGTATGTAAGTTTCAATATTTGATCTAAATTTAGAGGTTTAGGTGGGATAGTTTTTGAGTTAAGACGTTAAAAAGGTGTCAAAACTGGCTTCAAATGGTTCGTGTAACAGACGGTGTTGCTCGCCAGTTCTGCTATGGAAAATTTGGCTGGACGCTCTACCGTGTGTCTAGTTAAAGTAATCAGATGACTCTTTTACTATTTTTGCCTTATCTTTTTTATAAAAAAAAAACATTAAGTCAAAACATTGCGAGCTAAGTGGTGCGACTCAGCAGAGCCCTTTACGTTGTTTCAATAGCGAGGAAATGAAAATAATATATTCCCTCCAAAGGTAACCTGTGATGGTCATCACGTTAATAGTCAGACGCTGTGCCACTAAGCCACAATGACGTCACAAAAATTTTAAGTATTTGAAAATATATAATCTACATAATATAAAGGAAATAAATGTATAATCCGTAACGTATCAATAATAATAGTTATATACTGATAATAAAATCGTAACGAATCCGTGTCTGTACATGGGGGATATGTGAGAAAAAATGTTATAAAACAATAATTTATAAAATTTATGTTTTTTGAAGTGCATATAGTTGCTTACACGATACAAATTTAATACTTGAACCGATTATAATGGGACTTACACTGAATAATAGAAGAGATTTTGTACCAACATAAAGCTTATATTGAATACAGTAAAATAATTATATAAATTTAAAATATGTTGTTTGACAAAATGACTACCTACCAAGTTTCTAAAATATATAATATATAAGTTATAACATAGATAACTAAAATAAATTAATTAATCCATTTTTAAGGTTCCATTAGCAAAGGAAATCTCACAAGGAAAAAGCAGGTACCCTTGTAGGATCACTTTGTTGATCGTCTGTCATTGACCATTTTACTTGAGACCACATTGAGGTATTAATATCAGATTTCACAGTATACTGTTCCTTGGAGCACAGAATTTAAGCATCTTATGCAACACAGTCGATTGATGTAAACATATATATCGTTGTTGCTTCAATTTGTTTTAAATTCGCCGAGTAATTAAAACCTATAGTGTACTTTCTGTAAACCTATACTTATACAATTTAAGACGAAATAAGATCTTATAATACGAATAAAAGAAACAATTTATAGATGTTTCATAGAAAAAATTAACTACAAATTTATATTCGTAATTAATTTTGTACATTATAAGTAAATATGCCCACAGACTTGAGTTTACTTATTTTTTCGCTGCATCATAAAAATCTATAAAATATTTCCGCACCAATCCACTCAACCCATTACAATCCTGAAATTGTTACAGAACCCTCCGAGGCGAGTCCGACTTGCGCCGGTTTTTTCTTAAATACTAAGTGCAATAAACTTTCAAACATTTCAAGCGGGCGTAGCCGCATGGCGGCCGCTAGTTTTTTAATAGAAATGTAATTGGACAAGCAAATAGGTACATTAGAAACCTTTAAAATAACTATAACAGTGTATAAACAGCCATCAGTTACAAAGAAATAATCATAAAATGCTCACGTTGTGGATCTTGCTATTGGCAATCGCTGTTTGGATTGGAAATATCTCTGGACAAGATCCTGATGAAAATTTGCATCTGAAACGAATTTGGCTCCCAGTGAAAAGAGAATCCTTTACTTACGGAGATTGATTTAAGTAGATAAAACATTAAAAAGTTACTTGATATTCTAAACATTTTTAAAACGACATTTTTTTTTATTCATGTACAAAAATGAAATCGAACATGATACATCATGGAGTACCCTTCCCAGTTGTTAAAATTACATAAATATAATTCAATGAAACTAATTTTGTTTTTGAAGGTACATAATACGAGTACATTCATTTAAATAAATATATTTTTATTATACAATTAAATTTTTTTATTTACTGAAATTATAGAAGTATGTAATGAAGAATGCTCCCAATTGAGTTAAAAAAATATATGTAAAATAAATAAATAAATCAGCTTCACGGTGTATCACGCACACAGCAGGGTAGGTAGAGGGACACTCCGTCCCCACTATCCGCCTAATTCTGGCGGTATTGCGTGTTGAGTGGCGGAACTGAACGCCGGGCTTTTTTGCCTCGAAATGGAAATATAAATTTAAATAAATATTTAATCTCCTAGAGTGGGGATCGAATCCATAACCAGACGCATTTACAGTCACACATTGTGCCCCTGCACCACGATTGGTCTCAATATCAATTATAATAACAAAAAACGTTTGTCGCATATTGCTTAGTGTGCTGTGCTGTTCGCAACTTGTTTTATATTCTTATAAGAAAATTATTATTTTTTAACTCGTTTTAAGGTGGTACTTGAACCCGCCGCGCATATTGAGTAGCGGATCCTAATGCCACTCAACTCCAGTATTTTAAACATATTTTTTTATTTGTTGTACTTACAACCGAAATAACTATAAATAAATTACAAAACTCCACACCAGGATAAACAGAATGTTGCAGATACTGATAATGAGTTGAGTTTAGCTTTAGCGTCTCATGTAAAAATGTATTTCTGTATAATGGGTTCAGTTCAGTCCTTAATCTATGGCGTTTCGAGCGTACCAGTTGAGCACTAATCACTTCGCCAATGTCACGTTGTATGTAATAATTTTGTATGGCTTAAAGCCATGCGGCAGATTAGGAAGAAGAAGCTCTGTCTTGAGACACTGCGGGAGCCATTTTCCGTCAAATTCTAGAGGCATTGCGAAGCTTAATGCCGCGCATTGTCTTGACACCAGACCGAAAAATTAAAATATTTAATACATCATTTCTCTGGGTGGCAACCGAACCTACAACCTGTCGTGTTTACAGTCTTGTGCCCCTCACCACGACTGACCTCAGTTGTATTTTATAGAAATTATTTATTTATTTTTTTTTTTTTTTGGTAAAAGCATGGCAAACGAGCGTACGGGTCACCTGATAGTAAGTGATCACCGCCGCCCACGACACCGCGTAACACCAGAGGAGCTACTGGTGCGTTGCCAGCTTTTGGGGTGGCTGGGCCCCGTAGCCCGGCATTACCTAATGCGAAACGCAGTGGCATAAAGCCACTACTTCATGCCGGTTTTAAATGCCGGGGGTGGTAATTATCCGGTCGAGTCTGCCCATGCGTGTCCATATCTTCGTGGTCTGCCACTGTGTACAGAAACATACACGTCTGTAAGATTAAGAATAGTAAAATTTTATAAGTACATTCTCCAGCACAGGTGTGTTATATGAATATAATAATATTCAAGTTTTATATTTGAAAGTGATATATCACGCTCGTTTTGGCTGTGAAATTAGTTATTATATAGTGTTATTGGAATTCTTGTTCAATTATATCACAATTTT